>CM069457.1:4834789-5095746 GCA_035610835.1 Ophiura sarsii
ACTCTTTATTAGATATTGATGAATGTACACCCGTGAATTCATGTCTAAATGGCGCAACTTGTAATAATTTTGATGGCACATACAACTGTACTTGTGCTCCTGGGTATGAAGGAATGAATTGTGAAACAAGTAAGTACAGTCCTCAAAATAAGTAACTGACCAGGTAATGAATATGCTCTCAACTCCAAAACTATAACTCCTACGTACAAATATTAGACAATAAAGTTGTAAGGAAATTTCTTGTCTTTAATTTGAGATATTACACGTGAAGATTGAATGAATATTAACTCAGTTATGTGCCCTAAACCAAAACAAAGTCCGTTTTTCATTTTAACATTTCGTTCGTCTACACGCAGCCTAGAGTAGTAACAGGCAGATTATTGATTAACTTGTAGCAACAACTCACTGGTCGATAGTAACACGGGGATTGGGGATGCATCAATTGATCAATGCAACCCATACACATACCTGTCACACTGTCCTGCGTGTTCAAATCCCAAGTGTTAAAATGTAAACTGCACTTTGTTTGATCCTTTTCAATGTCGCATTCTTAATTATTAACCGATCTCAATAAATAATGTATCAACTTAAAGAAGAGAAATTTCTTTACAACTTTATTATTTAATAATTTTATGTAGGAGCTATAGTTTTGGAGTTAAGAGTATATTTATTACCTGGTCAGTTACTTATTTTTTAGGACTGTATATTCTTCTTAGAACTATTCTAGGTTTAAATTCTACGTGTTAACGAGATTATTCAGTACAAAATGTCATACAATTTATGCAATACTTCAGATGTTTGTGAGGTGTACACCTCTAATGACCTCTATGACCTTTTACCCCCATTTTGTCAAAACTTCAAACTGCACTCATTGTTGTTTAATACTCTCATATGAAACATCAGACTTTAATCCCAACCAAACTTGATGATCATACTATTTGGGTAATGGGACTTGAGATGTTCATGGGACGCGGGATGTACACATATTGACCTCTAATGACATTTCCATAACCTTTGAACCCATTATATCAAAACTTTAAACTGCACTTATTGCTCTGGCTCTCATATAAAAATTCAGTCAATAATCGTTGGTTTTTTAATCTTAATTTTATATTTTTCAGATACTGATGAGTGTGCTTCAAATTCCTGTCAAAATGATGGTACATGTACAGATGTTACTGATGGCTATACATGTTTTTGTACCGGGACTGGATATGAGGGGGAAAATTGTGAGATGGGTGAGTAACAGGGTTACCAATGGATATATCTCCAACAACATCTACGTTGCGGCCCACTTCAAACAATAACCCAATTCTGTCGAGGCCATAGAAGATACATTACAGCCCAATTATTTTTAGCAGCACAAGGGTCAATTCTGTGACCTAGTTGTAGGGTTGGCAACACTGATGAGTAAGACAAATCGATTTTCAAAATCATTATCCAGAAATATTAGCCAGGGCAATTTGGGTAATTGGATCTGCCTCAGGTGCTGGGCTCAGCTCAGCCTCATGCTTGATTCCCCCTGTGGGTTTGGCATTGCACGCCACAGTGGTCCCAGGTTTGGGGCGCCACATGTAAGGCGCCAACGCAAAATCCTTTCCCGATCGAGCAAAAAGATACGTCTACATCGCACTGTATATTACTGGACAATATCCGATGGGGATTCTAATGAATCTGAATGTATAGCAATTGTGGCAACCAATATTTAATAACAGATCTCATTATCTTGTGTTTCCTCATTATAGATATTGATGAATGTATGGATAATTCAGACGACTGTGATACCAATGCTCAATGCATCAATAGAATACCATTCTATAACTGCTCGTGTCATGATGGGTATGAAGGTGATGGCTCCCTAGGAAATTGTCGATGTAAGTGGTAATAATAATGAATTTGTATTTGCCCACTGTACAAGTGCTAGTGTTTATGGTTTGTATTGCTCCGGCCATTCAGAATTCAGTTCCGGTTGCTTTTTGCTTGTGCACTGAATGCTCATCTATGCTTTTAAACAACCTCCCACCTACTCCATTTTGTAATTGCATGTTTAATGATGATGGATATAAAGGCAATATAGATAATTTTAAAAGTAAGTGGTTGGTAATAATATCAAAACATTTATATAGATTTAGATTTTGTTGAAATTAACTAATCTTTACTACAGTGCCCTCACCAAATTCAAAATTGTTGCACATTCATTTGTATTTTGAATCATGCACACTCTACATACGAGACAACTAACTGTGGCATACACAACTGCAGCAATTACTAGTTTCGATATATCTTATTTCATTAATACCGTGTGTGTTAGACTATATCATAAACTTAAAATAAAAATTAATTGCTCACATATTGTTGACAGGATGAAACAAATCAGCTGTTGTGTCTGTTATCCCGCGATGTTCACATTTTTCTTTTTTTTGCTTAGACCGGTTCAGCCTTTTAGGGCCATGTTATTGTTCGCTCCAGCTGTCACGACGCGAGTTAGCTCGGACTTAACAAATAAACGATTTACTATACACAGACTTTATAAACAACAATTTAATATAAAACAAAAATCATGAATAAACAATGCAACATATTTCACGCGCTCAGTGATCACTTATTTAGTTGGCTAAGTGCACTTATCGTTTGTATAAGATGTTCCACCAGAAGATCAGTTGTCGCGGGCACGAGAGTCTTATTAAAGGTCTTCAATATCGACGGCAAAATACAGAAGTCAGTTCTTCAGCAGCGATGTTCCGTACTGGTCCGGTTCACAAGTCTGCCATATAGACTTCAGAAGTTAGACCCGCAGTGTCGTATCTTTTATTTATGTTCTCCGATTCTCATTTAACAGGAATGAGCTAGACTGATTATCGACGGTCCTGTCATTAGACAACCGCAGATTCTCTCGCAGTGCCGTATCTTTCTAAAGATTTCCGGCATGGCCCTCAGGCCCTCAGCCATTCCGAACCGATGTCCAGCGTCCTTCGTTCTGCCTCTCTGTTTGTTTTGTTTCTTCTGTCTCCCGCGTTGCTTTGTCGTCACGCCCGCGTCGCGTATTGCCGCACAGCGTATTACGTTGCGTATTAAAGTCTGTGTAAGCCTTGGACCCTGACACCAGCAACACCAGAGAGATTGAATATATTACTCAACATTATGAAATTGAGTTTAGATACCGATACCGTTAAGGTTTGGAATTGACATTGCATTTGAGAAATGTACTACAATAGTTGAATATAGTTATGGTTCCAATATATCAGCAGTGCGTTTCACTCGGCCTGTGAAAGCTAGGGGAAAAAAACAAACACCTTTTTTTTAAACCTCCTTTTCCGGTATAATTTTTTTTTCTTGTGGCTTGATTCTTCAATATAAATGTCCTTACAAGCTATCAAAAAGTGCGAGCTTGAAATAGTAGTTGCCCGCAAAATGTATTCAAAATGTATTTTGCCCACACTACACACTAACACACTACCTTGGGAACCCTTGCATAGATAATGTATTTGTGAAATAAAACCAATTGTTATTGAGGTACAGGTTTATGCATTTAATAAATTACCTCTCATCGGCCAGTGTATGTATACTTATATTACATGTTTGTATTTAAACGATGTTTTGATATGAAAATAGAAAAAGTATGGAGTAAATTTATAAACCTCATTCCAATTTGAATATTTGCTTACTTGCTTGCTTGCTTAAGGCGACCCGAAGGATCAAACTTCTGTGATGGCCTTCCACACTGGTCTTTCAAGCAAGTTGTTCATGTCCTGCCTAGTTAGTCCTGTATCCTCTGATAAAAGCTTGATGTAATTCTTTCGTGGTGGTCCTTTAGCCTTGTGTCCATGCTTGGGTTGCCACAGGAGAACTTTGGAGACTGCTTCCTCTTCTCTTCTGGCACAGTGGCCGCCAAATTTTAATCTCCTCCGTCTTAAACACCACTGTTTACCTCACTACTTTTAAACCGGCCACTGAAATAGAGGTTCGTGATATTATCCGTAAATCACCAAATAAATCGTGTGAGTTAGACCCCATTCCAACATCACTGATCAAAGAGTCCATTGATAACGTTGTCCCTTACATAACAAACATTGTGAATAAGTCTTTTGCAGAAGGCATTTTTCCAACCACGCTCAAAACTGCGTACATAAGACCTTTGTTAAAGAAACCTGGCTTGGACAAGGAGGTACTTAAAAATTATAGACCTGTGGCTAACTTGGAATTCTTAGGAAAGACAATTGAGCGTGTTGTATCTGCTCGATTGAGTACGCTTATAAGGGAACACAATCTTTCCGATGAGTTTCAGAGTGCCTATAGGCCAAAGCACAGCATCGAGACTGCCCTGTTGCGCGTTGAAAATGATATTTTGGCTGCCATGGATGAGGGAAATGTTACTGCCCTCATCCTTTTAGATCTAAGCGCGGCTTTTGACACGGTAGACCACAACATTCTGCTTAGTAGACTTCGCGATTTTATCGGCTTGCGTGGTAGTGCGCTAAAATGGTGTCAATCATATTTGAGCAACAGACCAGAATATGTTCGCGTTGGTAACTCCTCGTCCACTCCAGTTGTTCATGATTACGCAGTTCCACAAGGGTCGGTCCTCGGACCGCAATGGTTTACTGTATATACCTATCCAGTTCATACCATAATTCTCAAATACAATTTAGAGTATCATGTGTATGCAGACGACACACAGCTGTACCTATCTTTCAAACCAACCCAACAGTGTGCTGATCAAACCATTGAGCGTATCGAGTCATGCATTTGTGAAATTCGTAGGTGGATGCAGGAGAATTTTCTCAAGTTGAATGATGAGAAGACCGAATTTGTTTTGATTGGTTCTAGACAACAAATGTCAAAGGTTCATGTCCCACATATTACAATTGGTGATGCGGACATCACACCTGCAACAAAGGCTCGTAATCTAGGTGCTATTTTTGATTCATCAATGTCTCTTAATGCTCATATTTCTAATATTGTTCGTTCTGCTTCATTTCATATCAGAAACATTAGTAGAATAAGAAAGTACTTAAATCCTCATGCCACTGAACAAATTGTTCACAGTTTTGTAACATCCCGGCTTGATATGGGTAACTCCCTCTTGTTTGGCCTTCCGCAAGATCAGATTGCACGTCTTCAGCGTATTCAGAACAACGCTGCGCGCTTGGTCACTCTAACTAGGAAAAGATATCACATCACTCCCGTTTTAAAGAAGTTGCATTGGCTGCCGGTTGGTTACAGAATTGTATACAAATTGTTGCTCATTGTTTTTAAGGCTTTAAATGACATGGCACCGCAGTATATCACATGTCTTCTTAAACCATACATACCTACTCGTACACTCCGTTCCAGCGACAAGTCACTTCTTTGTGAACCTCGTTCAAAACACTCTTGGGGGGACAGAGCTTTTTCAATTGCAGCGCCACGTCTCTGGAACGCCTTACCCATTCATGTTAGATCATGCACATCCCTGGCACAATTCAAGACCTCATTAAAAACCCATCTGACAAAGGATGCTTTTTATTAAAATTGTGTTTTTTCGGTTTCATATAAATAGGCTATATTTCTTTAAATTTTCAAATATTTGTAGTATTACATGTATTCACACATTATGATATAATTATTGACATAATTAATATACTATTAAGTTGTATTTAGTTAAATTATTGTAGATTAAGTTGTACTTTAAAATGTATGTTGTAATGTAAGTTATTTTTTGTATCGCGCCTCGAGCACCATTTTTGGTGGATTAGTGCGCATTATAAATCCACATTATTATATATATTTTTTATTTATTAGCCTCTCTGATATTGGTAGCAGGCTCTCATATATATTTTGGTGGTGTGAGATTGCCACGATACATTAAGTGCTTTTCTTAAGAGGCGAGTGTAGCAACCATCTATCGCTTTTCTCATTTTAGCTGTTAGTGCCCAAGTCTCGGCTCCATAGGTCAAAACAGAAACAACAGTGGTGGTAAACAGCTCTATTTACAGGTTTCTTGGAAGTTTACTGTTCCATATTTTTGTCATGCTGTTACAGGCTTTCCAAGCTTGAGCCTTTCTTATGTTGAAATCTTGCTCACTACCAGCAATCTAGGCACCGAGGTATTTGAAGTCTTGGGCAATTTCAAGATCATTACCATCCAGTGTTTTGATTGGTGTTGGATCTTCTTTGTACAGCATTGCCTTTTTTTTGCGTTCATCCCAAGACCAACTGTAAGCGCACCTGCTTCCACCATATGTAGTAGTTCCTCTGCATCCCGTAGATTGTCAGCAAGGAGAGCAATGTCGTCAGCGAAGTCAAGGTCTGTAATTGTCTGCGGCCCTATTTTCCACTTTGCCTGGGAACAAGTGTGAAGCCTAGTTGCTCTTCTTTTCCTGCTAATGCCTTCCTCAGTCTAGAATGATTATGAACAAAAACGGTGCTAGTGTATTATCCGGAAGAACCCCTGCTTGAATTTCGAAGTCCTTAATATTTAGGTGACGGAAAAAACCCTGTTCTACGGGTAAACGGAATTTTTAAAAAAATGGGTCGGTTGGGAACTTTTTGTGTGTGTGGGCATTATGGTCATTATGATATACTCATTTAATCAACCTAACTTTAAACCTGTATTTGAATCCCAAAATCAATTCAGTTTGTACAGAAGGTTCTTATGGTAATCAATGTGAGGGGATATGTACCTGTGTTGAGTACTCAGCTTCAGTGACTTGCAACCACGTCAATGGTTTGTGTTCATGTGCACCAGCCTTTGTAGGAGCGGTTTGTGATAAAGGTGAGTATTGATGATTGTATTACTCCCTTAAGGGGCTGTGCACCTTCAGATGCCCTTCGTAAAATTGCAATAACTTCTTCATTTTTCATTTAATCTATATATTTAGAGTTATCTTTGCAGAACCTAAAATGGGTCAAAAAACGTGTTTTTTATATTTTTTTTCCAAAATGGTCAATTTCATGACCATGGTTAAATTCATTGAATCCTTTCCTGCAAAAAATGTATACTTTTATATAGATCAAATGAATAATGAAGAAGTTACGGCAGTTTTACGGAGGCTATACCGAAGGTGCACAGCCCCCTTAAACAAATCCCAATTTTCTTTTGGGTTAAATAACACTTTTGAGGTGCGTAGTATGTTTCAGCCCCTTCAGGATGACGTAGAAACCGCAACTGAGAAATACACACGGTTCATTACAGCCACTCAAGAAGCTGCAGAAGAAGTCATTCCTGCGAGGAAGAAAGAGAAAAGAACCTTACTTCTCAAAAGACGCCCAGGTTATCGGGGCGAGAACAAAAATTGATGAAGCGTACGCAAACTATCAACTAGACACTAACAACGAGGAGAGTAGAAGAGATTATAAGGATGCTAAGAAGAGCCTAGGGGAGGCTTACGATCAAGTGAAAGAGAAAGACCTTACCAATAAGCTAGGAGAGGTAGAAAATGCGCACATAAACAGCAAGCATGGTAAGAGTTGGAAACTGATAAATCAAATATCAGGAAGACTGACAACAAGAAAGGGGCAAATCAAAGGATCCACGCAAAAGGAGAGATTAAATAACTGGTACACTCACTTCAAAAATCTACTTGGGAGCCCACCACATATAAAACTAATGAGGATGAGGAAATTGCTCCAATACTATCAAATCTCAACATTAAAGTAGGAATCGTTGACTTGGAGGAATATGAGAAGGCTAAGAAGGCACTAGTAGAGGGGGAAAGCTGTGGTGAAGATGGTATTACACCTAAAATGCTCAAAAGATGTGATTTGGATAACATCATTCTTGACTTCTGCAATGATGCCTTGTTGAACGGGGAAAAGCCAGAACAGTGGTCCATTCTCAACATAGTACCAATACCGAAATCAGGTGATCTCAGCTTGGGGGGGGGGGGGGGGGGGGGGGGGGGTGGGGGGGTAACTACCGTGGAATAAGCCTGAGTTCAATTGTTGCCAAGCTATACAACAAGATGATACTCAACAGAATTAGACCAGAGCTCGACGCACACCTAAGAGCTAATCAAAATGGCTTCAGAGTAGGACGTACCACTGTAGGTCATATACTTGCCCTTCGAAGAATTATTGAGGGAATAAGATCAAATAACCTGCCAGCCTTCATAACCTTGATCGACTTCAAGAAGGCGTTTGACACAATACATAGGGGACGAATGCTGCAAATACTGAAAGCCTATGGTGTACCCGATCAGCTTACAAATGCGATAGCAGACATATACAAAGACACCAAGGCAAAGGTTATATCACCAGATGGAGAAACAGAAGTGTTCGAGATACTGGCTGGAGTACTACAGGGGACACCCTGGCTCCATATATTTTTGTCATTGTTCTTGACTATGCCCTAAGAGAGGCCATAGATGGCCGAGAAGAAGAGTTAGGATTCCACCTAACAAAAAGAAGCAGCAGAAGAATAGGACCAACCGTATTAACTGACTTAGACTTTGCTGACGACATTGCACTGTTGTCTGAGGAAGTGTCTCAAGCGCAATCACTACTCAACAGAGTGGAGACTTCAGTGGGCAGAGTTGGGCTAAATATGAACGCTGCAAAGACGAAGTACATGTCCTTCAACCAGACGCAAGTACCTTTAATCACCACAAGTGAAGGCATGCGCCTTGATGAAGTGGAAGACTTCAAATACCTTGGAGCCTGGATGAACAGCACTGAAAAGGACATCAAAACACGCAAAGCAGCTGCATGGAGAGCCTGCGGCAAACATAGTCAGCTATGGAAAGCTAAATCACTATCCAGAAAGCTCAAAGAAAGACTGTTCATAGCTACACTATAATCAGTCCTCCTTTATGGATGTGAGGCATGGACAGTCACCTCAAAGCTTGGTAAACAACTGGATGGATGCTACATTAACACTCGGATGCTAAGATCTGTGTTCAACATCAACTGGAGTCAACATGTGACAACTACGGAACTGTATGGGGACATGCCAAAAGTCTCGGACAAGATCAGAGAACGCAGAGCAAGATTTGCTGGACACTGCTTTAGGGGGTCAAAGGAGCTTGTACACAAACTCATACATTGGATTCCAAAGCACGGAGTAAGAAAGCGTGGTAGACCAGCCCTGACCTACATCGACATAGTCAAACGTGATACAGGACTGCAGGTGGACAAAAATAGGACAGCTATGTTGGATAGGAAGATCTGGAGAGGCATTGTGGTTCGCAAAAATCATCCGCCCTAAGTCAAGTCAAATAACAAATATTAGTGCCATGTTCATTAGGCAGTGCATTAACAATTATTGATGATCTGAATTCATAATCATGTTAGGGTCTTACTTTTAAGATCTTTGTTTAATAACTGCACACTTCGATTTTGAAATGGGTCTTATTGTTATTTTCCTCATTACAGCGGATCTATCAGTGGAATTGACGAAGATAGAACCAGTAAGAATGACAGTTGTAGAAGGTGATGATTTGACTCTGAATTGTCAAGTCAATCTGGATTCGTCAGAACTAACTGGTGCCGTCACATGGATAGATGCTATGGGCAGCAATCCGCCAGGTTCTATTTTGGGTAATGGAGAATATCGACTGACAATAACTAATGTGAATCCTAGTGATCACAAAGGCACATACTTCTGTAATGCTACCACTATGCTACAAAATGGAATAGCGTATAATGAGATATTCATTGATGTCATAGGTAGGTGGCTAGTAATGACAAAGACATATAGATGTAATGCTAACTCATTGCTATCAACTTGAACAATACTTAGCCAGTAAAAAAAAATCACTGACCATCCAGGAATTGTACCTGGGACCTCCGGGTTACTAGACCTGTGCTCTACTAACTGAGATAATGAGTCAGGTGGGGAAGAACAGCGATGTTATTACCTATAAGGCCAAAACATATAGTACATGATGCGATGTAATTTTAATTACCCATATGGCTCACAACGCATACTAGACAAGGTTCAGTTACGCATAACCATTTAGACAGCTTTACTTTATACATGTTGCAGGGCAGGAGAAACATACGAGGTTTTGACAGAACAGCGATGACAAGCTATTCAATGGCTATGGCATAGACAGAGAAATACTGTTACAAACAAAATTATCACAATTTGTTATCCGATTCTGAGACTTTTGCTTTTATTTTTATTTCTAAAAAAGCTCCTGGTGAGATTTCTGATATCTCTAAATCGGCTCTTATCCCATTAAACGGAACAGCTTCCATCAGTTGTACTAGCTACGGTAACCCTCCACCCAGTCTTACATGGACTAGAATACGAGACAACAATAAATTTATCGATGGTGATGAGGATGGCAGAATTGCAATCAGAGCAGTAAATGAAACCGGTACACTTTACCAGACCAGCGTTCTCTCTATATCAGATATTGTCAGAATAGACAATGGAGATTATGTTTGTACCGCGAGTAATAACAAAGGAGGGGATAATGAAACAGTTCAAATATATGTCTTGGGTGAGTGTTTCACTGCTCTTTCAGGTCATTTCTTTAAATGATTGGATGATATATTTTCAAACTTATTGGTAAGGTGTGGAATTAACCTAGCACACAATATTCTATTGACGGATTATTATAATTCCGTAATGGGGTATTTGCACTAGTCTAATTTATGAATCTCTTACACCTGTACACCAAGGATATATAAACTTCAATTTAGCCTGAATCTTGTTCCAAGATTTTATTGGAATGTTACACCCTTTGAACAGATATTGCACAGTTTCGTAATACAGGGTGTTCAAAAATGATGGACACCATGACTGATACAAATATATTCAACCATAATGAATCTCATATCTAATACCTGTAATATACATATTCCCTACTTATTCCGTTAATGCCATCAAGATATTTGTTTTTGTACAGGGGTGGCATGGAAATCGCACATATTTAAAATGATTAACACCTCTGTTAAAATTAGGTGAAAAGTGTAATTTAGGTCCAATATATTTGACCAGGTACAAGTATCGTCTGATACACCCAGTATCCTTCGATACTGGCTCAAAGTCAGTATTCTAGTATACAAATATGGACTGCTCATGAGGGAAATGGGGTGAACTATTGCCCCGAGGTGATCTGGAGACCGTAAGCCTACTATTTTCCCGAAGCCGGACACCCCATTTCACGAATAAAGAGCAGTTTATATTTGTTTTATATAACGCATGAAAATATTCTGACCAATTCGTAATTGAGTCTAGGGCCTATATTAGGCCTAGGAATAGGCCTATTGAAAATAAACAAACTATAAAGAGTATCGTCTAGTATTAAGTAGTACTCACCTTTCTGCCATGTTGTGAAGAACATTACATGTTTTCCTCTTGCAAAATCGGTAATAAAGTTTCAAACTCCAAATGTGTAAATATTGAAGAACAATGTGATCAAAGTCTATTCAATCTCTAAATGTCAAAAGTCAAAATGTCAAAATGCAAACGCGAAATCCTCAAGGAGATACTAAGTGAACTCAAACATCAAACACCAACAATTGGAACATATTTACAAGTGTTATTCCTCAGTCTAGTTACTGGCATTGTTATAGAAAACAACCGATCCATGAAAATGGAAGTTTTGAACGGTTGATTCATTTCTGGCGGATACATTTTGTATGTTCATCGTTGATTGTGACGATACTTCCTTCAATATAACTTGCTCTTGACTATTGGTTAGTAGAGCCGAACCCTCGCCAGACATAGGAGGGATTGCTGTGCATCATTGAGTTTAATTGATGCTCGGGGTGCAGAAATCTGCGGAACACTAGGCCCGCTGCCGCTAGGCCCGCTGACGCTAGGTCTACTACTACCACTGGTGCTTGGAGCATCTGACCCGAAAGCATTACGGCTGTTTGGCACTGCTGCTACGGCTGAGGATTGCTGATTCATCTGTAGTGCAAGAGCTGCACTCATGCTCTTCTTTCTAGCATCGCTTGTTTGGACGTAATGCTTTATGCTGGACTCAGATCTATGACCACTTACTGCCATGATATCTCTGCTGCTGAACCCGGCATTATCTAGTGCCGTGACGCGCAGTTGCACGCAAGCTATGATTCGTATACACCTTTGAACAACCAGCGTTACTACTAATTGTTTTCATTTTATTTCCAAGCGTATTTTTCCCGACGGGTGCTGCGTCGTACCATGATTCACCTGGCTTTCTATTAACTTTTGGTCTTTGCCAAAGAGCATTAGGAAGCTTAGGGTTTAGTTTGCTGACGTAGTCTAGATAAGCAGTGACTGGACATCTCTCTGATCCCGGGATTTTATACATCGCTCCACTGTATGATTCATCGTCGTCCGCTCGGTACGTTTTGGTCATCATGTCTCCGTGTATCATGTAGCGTAAACCATCCTCATCGGTTTGGAGAATATAATCTCCTGGAGACATTTCTCGGACATTCTCACGTCCTCTGTTACTAAAATAAAGCATTACGTCTATAAACACCTTGTTCTGAAGGCCCTTGGCGGTAGTAATATCAAGATCATAACTGTTCTGAATTTTCTCCATGTCTGCTGTGGAGATTGCCGCTTTGTGTTTAACACTGCCTTTGCCAGCTTTCTTAAGCTTAACCAACATTGCTTTCCAAACCGTGCTACTGCCTTGGAACTCTATTCCTTCGACGATATCATAACCGTGATGTTGGGTAAAATGCTTCTGGAGACCATATCGGATGCCCTGCATTGACTTCTTTTGGTACAACTCGCCAGTCCTCTGTCGCAAACTTGCGTAGAAATTCCCGAGGAAAGAATCAAGAGCTGCTGGGTCTTCCACGGGCGCCTTCTTGTTCAAAACCTTCTCGTACTGTTCTAAGCGATTCACAGCGAATTTGATCTGTTTTTTGGTGTTGGAACTGTCAACATCATCAAGCAAATGTTCCAAGACATCGTCAGACGCAATATCGAATCCAAAATTCTCCATTTCGATCAAAACTTACAGCGAAAATTATGAATCTGAAGTTCCGAAGATAAACAAAACAGCAGACGATACGATCATGTCAAAGGTCGCGGGTCAGGTCAATGCGATCACGATCACATACAGGGTTAAATACAGGGTGTCACAATACGCTTCATACCGGTACGGTCCGCGGTAGGATCGTACTTAGAAGGGCATTTTTGCTTAGGAATAGAGAAAGAAAAGTTCATGTAAAATCACGATCACAGGTGTCACAAAACCCTCCAAGCCGTTATGGCAAAATCGTACGAGGCGGGGCATTTTCTGTCTTTCAAAAAGTACTATTGACCGGGCGGTCAATAGTACTTTTGGAAAGACAGAAAATGACCGGGAGTTGATGTCAAGCATGAAATGGACCAAATATTTTATGTCACGTGATGCAGTTTCCACCAATAAAATGACAGGAATATTTTCATGCGTTATATAATATCAAATAATACACGTCCATATAAAATTTTATGCACCAGTATCGTGCAATAGTCAAGTAACTACTAGTAGCATGTGTACCAGTATCGCTCGATACTAGAACGTAAAACGTTCCAGTATCGCTTGAAAAAGCTAGTTGACATCAATTTTGATGGAAATTAAAAGCACGTTGGCTAAAAGCACTGGTATACATAGCCAAATAGACGTTACTTTCCTGGTGGTAGTCTAAACAATTCTTGGATAACATGTTTTCTGCATGTTCAACTATTGCTACAACAAAGTATGTTGATATTTGTTCACAGAATCCTTACTACTTAAGATTGGTACGCTTGTAGCTCAAGATGAAGCAACAATCCGAGTGTCATGGACCGTCATTCTTACTGGAAATTTACTTCTAGATGTCTGTACGGTCGAATATCAACAACAAGGCTTAACTGAATGGGTACCTTCTACTGATAGCGCTATCGGGGAAGATTTGATGTATGCTATCACCGGTCTGATGCCTTATACGTTCTATTCGGCGAGAGTGACATGCAGAATTATGATTGGGGAAAGTAATACAGTCACAGGAGGACCTGTAAGAACAAGGCCATTTAGTAAGTATAGGGTAGCCAAACATTTGGTGTATCCTTCATGTAATTCTGCACGGAATTAGCCTAGCACTAAATCTGTGTTAAACTATGTTAAAGGTATAAAGGAATAGACAGCTTTATTCAGTAATATAGTCTTAATACCAGTCTAACTCATGAATGAACTACATCAAGGATACAATAAAACATTTGGTCTAACATTGAAGATCTAGGATATGTATGGGACCTGAGAGTACGAGGCAATTTAGCAAGTACAGCGTTTCTAAAATTGGGTCTAAAATGTACTCGTACAATACAAAGATATGACAGTATTGTTCCTTTTTCTTCTATATAAAAGAATGATGAATGGAACTCTCGAAACTCTTGAAAAAAACTTGTAACAACCAATGAACTCATGTTATATTTTATTTGTAGGAATTCAAAATCATACTTCCTGAATATCGTAACAAATGGATGTTTATTTTCCTTTCTTTATTAGAACCTGGTCCACCCCGTGATATTGAATCTGATACTATTACACAGACCTCTGTAAGACTCCAATGGTTGGAACCTGTTGTCAAGAATGGACCCATTGACAAATATAGAATACAACTGGAATCAGAAAATGGAAACAAAGTGGTGGATAGTAAGTAATATTGTTGGCACGTTCAAGGCACTTCTGGTAAATAGTATAATGTTCATTTTCACCAACGTGTCCAGGCTGGACGTCTAGAACAAACTAATTCAAGTTAATTCAAGTCGAGTCAAGAGAATTGCAAATATTTAAATCTGAGTCATAAGTCAAGTTATTGATTGGCGCACTCATGGAATAATTCCATGGCGCACTGAAGGTATTATTATCCGAATGAATTATGCCCCGCCCCAAAATGTACACCATTGTCTCATAATATATGGCGTATCTGCTGAAAACTTATCAATTTGCCTGCTGACATCCCAAACCACACCCACTATATAAGAATGCATCATAACCAACACAACTTTACAAATGAACACGATATACCAACATTTAGGAGTAAGCTAATTTAGTAAGTAATAGAGTAATTTAGTAAGTAATAGTTAGTAATTAATAGTGTGATTATAGTATTAGTATTTACATAATCTCGAATGGCTTTGAGTGTGATACACAAGGGTATATTTGAATCAAGTCCATTATATTTTGTATGACTTAACGTAATCCAACAAGAGTCAGCCTCACAGAGAAATTCCAACGAGGCAAATTCCAACAAAGCTCAGCCTCACAGAGAAATTCCAACATGTATCCTGACAGAAATTCCAAAATCCAAAAAACTCTTCAACATCATTAACCTCATATAGAATAAACGCCAATTAAGAATACCATTAAGATATATTCACCTTGCCTTTCAGCTCCTAATAATGTGGCAACAATCACTGGCCTTGACACCAGGACTGTCTTCAGTGTGCACATCCGCGCAATAAACATTGATGGTGATGTAGAACTAATTGGTCTTCCGTCGGATGTTCACATCTTCACAACAAATCCACACGGTAAGAGTAATCGTGAACTATCGCAGACTGACAGACACCTTGAGTGAACAGTATTTTCGGAAAAAGCGCCTTCATGATAAGGAAATGTATCCTGTTCTAGTGATTTTGAAGTTGTGTAAATCAAAATTGAAATCAAATTTGCAGCGCAAAAATAAAAACACTAAAACACCGTTTTTTTGTTGTTGTCTAATCTTCAAGTATATGCAGATCTACTTTTCAACTTCCATATCTGAATGGACTCCCTGTCTTGGTTTTCCCACAGCCCCTACTGCTCCCATAGATGTTGATGTACATAATGGCGAGACAACCTGCAATCTGACATGGACAGAACCAGCAAAACCAAATGGAGTAATAACGGAATACAAGGTTAGAAATATAATTTGATTTAAATACTTGAGAGCAATGTCTAACTTGATTTGATGATTTTCAGATAAATGATAGTGAAATTGATCACCATTTTTTACCACCTCTGTAATCATCGAAATAACCCAGTATTTCTGGATTATTGTTGATAATTTAACTAGTTTTTTTGAATAGAAGGCTGTGATTGTTTTGAAAGGGATAATTTCCCACACGCCGCGTTATGCATGCTAAGTGATTCGATTTTAAAAATCCGTCACATGGTGGGATTTTTCATATTGGAAGCTGATTGTTTCGATCATTTTTCTACGATCACTACAAAAAAGGTTATGAGTGAATGATGATTGTGATGTCATAAAAAGCTACAAAACAAAAAATCCTGAAAACAGGCCAAAAAAAGATACATAGTTCAACTACAACTGTTCGATAGAATAATATTATAAAGGTAATTAGAAAAGATAAGATATATATTATTTGTTAATTAGAAATGTGACTTATGTAAGTTTAAAGTTTCTAAAACAAAATCTTTAATTATGTTTACCCATCATCTCTAGTTCACATCTGGCGATATCCAACAGGTTTTCACAGATCACATTACATACAAAATGATGAGTGCATAATGAGACAATTTGATTGGGTACTCTTTCTTGTGTTTTGCATATTTTTGTGGAGCTCCAGCACAGCAAATCCACAGATTAAGAGAGAAATTACAGTTACAGAGCATCGTTGACATAACTGAATATCTCTTTTTCTGTTTAGAAAATGAATAATATACTTTATATTTGTGTTGGATGGCCATTAGTGTTCCGTGTACAAATAACAACCAATTATAATTACATTAAAATATCTTCAATACCCAGATTTATCCGGTTGAACAAGGACGTGGTGAGTTCCTTGGAAATCCAGTAAACGCGGATTCAATTACAATAGAAGATCCTAGCCTGCGCCAATATGTTATAGAAAAATCAACATTAACAGCGTACTCCAAATATGATTACACAATGACTGCAATTACCTCGTTTGGAGAAGGGACTAAATCTAGTGTGGCAGAATCTTGCCTTACCCCGCCTGGTGGTAAGTATTATATGTACAGGGTGCTCCAAAAGTAAGGCACCTATGTTAAAGGTGTATGTTCCAATCACTTTTTTGGGGGCTATGATTTTTTTTTCACATCAAGATATTTTGATATCAGAAGAATCCCCATATTTTTCTCATTATCTCTGTAAAATATTAGGAGAAAGAAATGTCCCATTTAGAAATTATAGGCTAAAATGTGGTGAATTACTGCCAAGGGTGGTTAACCACCAACTAGTTTGTGTACTCAATGGGCATATGTCATGTGACCATGTGCTTCTAAAAATAGAACCATGGGAGTTATGCAACTCAAACTTTGGAATGTGACTATTTTAAGGATGAGCGTTCATGTAAAATAGAAAACATCCAGTTGGAAATCGGGCCAGCAATCGGAACATCTACCTTTAATTGTATCGTTAACAAATGAACGTTTATTAATATAGCTTCCAATAGTTTGGCAAACATTGCCATTTAAATATTGCTACAATTAGTCATTGATATGAAATGAAAATGAAGGATTAATGAAACCTTTGTGATATTCAAATATCAAATTCCAATATTTGACAGTTTTGGTTGGCTCTGACAATTGCTATGATCACTTACATGTATATGTTATTGATACGTATGAAATGTAAAGTGCAAGCAATTGGATTTGGGGTTTTACCGCTAGATTTGAACTACACTTTATGAGACCATAACATGTATAAATGATAAGTGCACGTTTAGCAAAGTTGCCTTTGTGTTGTACGTACACAGAGTTTTTCATATACAAATGCATGGTTATTCCAAGCAGCCAATTGTATTGTGTGCCCTATTAGACAACTTGCCATGGTTATAGGATCGAAAGTCATGTTGAATGAAACACTCGCTTCCAGATAGGCGAGTTCATCGACCACTTGCAGCCTGTAGTCGCCTATATTCATCTATTCCTCGTCCAAAATCGCCATCCTCTTTAGGCTGATGGTAAGACCAAATCATATGCTTGTCCAAGGCGACTGACTATCCTCTATAGACCAGCTTGTGTACGAGCAGCAATGCAGCGTTATCGTGAGGGTATTGATGGTACAATGGAGATGAATATTTGAATGAGTGTTGGAGCGGGGACTGCCATGTATTTTGCATACTATCATGAAAGGGGATGGTGATCTTCAGCAACTTAAAAGTGGACAGACGATCTCTCCCAGTAGTAAAAAAAACCCCTTTATACTCAACAGGTCGAAGGATTGGTCACATTGATGAGGGTAATGTAAAGAGAAGCTGTCTCTTTTCTCGGCTCTTCTTCTGCATTTTTTGATGTCGATGGTAGATTTCTTTGCCCTTAAACCACAATATATAGTCTGGATATATACTTGATCAGCAAGTGCGCACAGCCTCCTCTAAACAACTCTTGCAAACATCTTGCAAATTATGATGCTGAGGAGGGATATGCATATTAGTTGTTACGGTCGCTACGGTCCCTCTTGTTGTTTTACAGACTACAGAGTGATGATGTGTGCGTCTCGCAAGTATTGGGGGTACTGATCCTTCCTCTCAACCCTGACATAGTAGCTTGTGGAAATGGTTCATAAATGCTGGCTTCCCGCATTGGATGATTTCTGCTGGGATATCGTTTCAAGGTGACTTACTATGAGCAAGAGAGTCTGTGGTTATACTTAGCTCGTTCACAGTTGGAAGTAGCTTCTCTATGACTGGTGAAGGTTGAAAAGGGTATCTATGGCAATATCAGTGACCATGTTCTCTGCGGAATAAATATATTGATAGTGCTCTTCCCATTGTTGCATCTGTGATGATAGTGTCACCCTTGTCTTTTAGAGGTGCAACTCAGTTGATAGTGGGACTAAAGACTCTCTTCATCACTGCTCTTTTACCACCAGAAAACACACATGAGAACAACCTACTCCCAAGTTTAAAAACAAAATAATAATAATATTGCACTTAAAAACACCAAGATATTGGACAGATGGAGGCTAAAAATTAAAACATTATTTAATTAGTGGTCATTGGTCAAGTTATTATTCCACAGCTTGACAATATATGGGACAGGACTGTGGGCATGTCTTTTGGTACTTACTGTCGGAATAGTAAGGTGATTGCCATTGCGCAACACACGTCCAGTTACGACCTCTCTTTGGCTGGGTAACCACATTATAAGTTACTTGAACACATAAGAGTATTGACAAAATTAAAACAAATATTGTGATCCCGCCTAGGTCTGAGTTCTTGAATAATACATGTTAAAAGAGCATTTTGGTACGAATCATATGTACAGGGTGTCCCTAAAAAAAGTTTACACATGTTTGCGCAACTTGTTGACCATGAAGTCCTAAAGTTTGGTGTAATACATTTATATACACGGAAAGGGAAAACACTCAGCTTTCAGATGCCGTTTATTTTTTTGATTTGGATTTGTCAATCCTTTTCAGTGTTTTTCTTGTTTCCTCGTGTTATTAAACCTTAAATTATTTCATCACTTCATGTCTAGGCCTACTGAATGATAAATTCGTTATCCCTCTGTATGTGCTTATGCAATACAAAATATTAATGGCTTGGGTTCGTATAACGTATCATAAGTGAATCCATTTAGAAACTATTGAGGGGGTTATTTTGAAAGGAAGTCAAAGTTTCAAAACTAACCACCATATGAGTGCATTGTCTAAAATGAGTTTGATTAATCTTTGATTAAGTTCATCAGGATTGTAGATATAAATTGAAAATTATATTTTGTTGAACAAATCCAAGATGCGTACTCACATTAAGACTGTTTTTCTTAAGTATACCCATTATCAGGAATGTAAGTTAACACAAATTCTGTATGTCTGTATGTAGGTGATATAACGCAAACAACGGATACAGTTCTAATTATGGCATCAACCGCTGTAGTCGTTACTATCGTCGTCGTGTGCGTTTTGGTTGTTTACACTATGAGACGTAGACGCAGGAATAATGGTAACTATAAAAGTCTATTCATCCATCTGTTATGAAAATCCACGAGAGGGAAGGAGTAAGGGATGATGACGCTGATGAGATGATATGGTCATTAATAGTTGTAGAGGGCGTAGTTCCCACGAGTTGATCATACTTGAGTTGAGTTACTCATGCACCCAATAGTAGGGTCATACTCTTGGATTCCGTGACCATTTGCTCCGTACCTTGGTTTCTTGGAGAATTTGTCAACTAGAACCATTTTGAAAGAAAATTAGTTCCTATGTCCCTCTCAAAAGTGACGGGAACTTTTTTTATAGCGCAGATTCCAAAATGGCCGCCATACAGGGGCCCGAAAATTAAAATGGCTTTAATTAAGCTGAAACGCATACCAAATTGTTCGGCTTAGCACAAGGATACCAGAAAAGCATAGTTTGCTATACTTCCGATGTTTGGTTAACGAGTTATCGGGTAAAACGTAAAAAGGTCGTTGACCTTTGCATATGGGGTCAAAATTTAAACTTGCCCCGATTTTGAAAAACAATATTGGCCTGATACTGGTACATTTTATATTTGCCAGTATCGACAGATACAGGGACCCTAATCTTGTATCAGTATCGCCCGATACTGTGTGTAGCGGACAATCTTAGTACAGTCCAGAATCTGGGACCTAAAGTACACTTTTTCCATTTTTTTTAATATTTGAAAAAGAAACACATTATAAATATTTTTATTTTTATTTTTCACTTTCAGTAATGCGTGATTTCCTGACACGGTAAGCATTGTTTTCTTTTTAATTATAATCGAGGAACCTCTTAAATCTTAAGAAATGAAGAGGTATAGGTATATTATTAATGAAAATGGATAATACAATTTTAAAGGAGATTTAACTGATTAAAAATAAAAATTCGAAGACTTAACATGTCTAAAATGTTGCCTTCTTACTTATACAGGGTGTCAAAAATGAATTACAACGTGACTTTAGATACTCGGTACTTCCTAAATAAGTGTCAGATTGGATTATTTCAAAGACCAACATAAGTCTACTTGGTTTTCTATAATTTGAAGAAAACCGAATTTGATTCAGTTATTACGGAGAAATTTACGATTACGTCATAGTACCCAGGGAATATTAACACCCAAGTTTACTTACATCGAGTGATTCAGATAGCACTGACAAGAAATAAATCGATACAAAAGATAACATATATTGACTTGTTTGTCATGGTCTTTTTTTTTAAAACTATAAATAATATGTCAGTTATTAACAATGCTCAATAACTTATTCATTTGAAAACAAAATCAAGGTTAATTAAGTTTAAAAGTGTAATGGTATTCTCTCTCCTTACAATGAGTTGTATCGTTTTTGTTTTCTGGTTGCTGTCAATCAATTACTCAGTACTCCAGTAACGTTAAGAAATGCATATATCATAGGGCTAGCTATTGAAAGAGTGAGCAACAACCCACGCAAGTGAAAATCTGTCAAATATGCAAACGTGGAAGGAAGTGATCCCTGACTCTCTTGTAATCGCTCATTTCCCTGTAATTACTGAACCGACTCAAATTATAGCAAACTAATTTTACCTCATTTATCCGTTTGAAATGTTCTATTCCGACAGTCATTTAGGCAGATATAATCAAGCAAGTTGTGGTCGTTGTTATTTTCGAAACCGGGAAGAAAAACACACCCTCAACGTGCAAGAAAGATGAGCAGTGTTTTATAATGCATCGCATGAATAAACATTTAATAAGATACAATAATATTGCTAAAGGTTGTTAAAGGCATATTATGCGATTTTTTTCCAGGGGATGCCTTCTATCCTCGATACGAATCTTTAAATATAAAGAAAATAGCATCGTCTTATACTAGCGATGGTCCATGCTTAACAAAAAATGAAGAAAACTTTTAACGACATAATTATTATCCAGGGGACGCCCTCTATCCTTGATATTTTTCAAAAGCAGATTTTCTTGCAGATTTACATTTATGATCATAACTACAGTTACAGAGTAATCCGATTCCTAATTACTTCAAAATCATGGTTTAAAAGGTGAACATAAACTAGCAGGAGTTTATTTGCTCTAAAACCATGATTTGAAAGAGGCACACAGTAGCTGAACCCTGCTACTGTGTGGTACTTTTGGTTGTACATGTATAGTGTTTCGTATCCCATACGGGTAAACCGTACTGGTATACAGGTAATGACAACCAAGTGAGCATGATGCCGGGCATGAGTAAATGGCCGTGTAGCAATCTTGTGAAATTGTAGTTAGTATCAGTTTCTGCTACAAGGAGGATCTCTGCACCCTCTGTTTAAATGTTACAGTAAAGTCATGTGGTAAAGCTGTGTTATAGTCCATGGGAGGTACAACCCAAGTGGGTCAAGTCCACACATGGACACAATGAAACCCAGTTTTTGCCATTTTTCTCAATGTGAATTAACCCTCTTTTAGATCTAGGGTCCTCAATTAGTGTTCTTCTTTTCTTTTCCTTCACAGGGTGGAAGAAGACGGACAAAATAGAGGTAATTGTATCCTACCATGTTGTTGTTAATATTTAGCATTCTTATAAACATTATATAATCATAACAGCTATTCATACACTCTTAGTAGTGTCGAACCAATCAGAAAGCAAGAGAGTAAAATACGCGGAGTGCATTGAAAGTGCATTTGACAATTTTTTTCTGCGGGTGTTAGGAAACTTGTTAACTTGTTTATATTCTTTTTAACATAGATCAAAATTATACTCAAATTGTGAATTTTGATTTGTATAGTGTCGTGTATGAATAAGGTCAATACAGGCTGTCCCAAAATGATTAGTACCCATCTATGCTCGAAGTTCATGTGCGTTGTTTTGACATCATCTTTGTCATACTGTACCCTTTCATTAGCATTTCAGATGATGAATATCGGATTTATCAAACTCAAGATACACTCCATTATGTAGGACATGGTGATTTCACCGCTTTGACAAAGTGCTAAAAAATGGGTGTGTTATTACCATATTACAGCGTGTTTGAAAGATACACATGTATTCTCAAAATCTCTTGTCTACTAATAAATGTAATCCTGTGTTTCTTTCTGTTGTAACTGTTATTAGTTATGGTCCAATCAAATCATTAATATTTCTTCAATTTGAAGGGTAAAAAAAGTTCGTCACACTTGAGTGACCGCATGCATGGTTTTATTTTACAAGTGTTTAGGGACTTCCAAATCAATGCACTTGCGCTAATGTTGATATGCTCACTATAGCACCCCTGCGGGATCTTGCCGTTCTGCACACATTAACATCAATGTCTAATTTCTCTCGCAATAACACATCTATAATTATTCATTAAGCTGACCTGTATCTCTGTATTACATGAAAGGTCATGAGATATATTGTAATAGATGATATCTAAAGAAGTAGGAAGAAAATATGTGTCGATGGCAATAACGACCATTGTACGAGTAACCATATTTTATAATTATTCTATACCAGGTATTCAATTGGAACCAATCAGTCATACGTATTGCAACGTGAACGAGGCATTTGCAATTCCAAGAGACAGCTTGCAGATAATCAGGGAACTTGGTAGAGGGCAATTTGGACGTGTAATGCTTGCAGAAGCTACAGGAATAACGAAAGATGCCCGTCTTATAGAAGTTGCGGTTAAGACCTTAAAAGGTATTAGGGCAATATTAGACGGTACATAGTGCACAAAGACGTCGATTGGATCAAATGTTCTGAAACAAATTACGATTTAATTATGTATTTAATAATAAACGAATCCAATATGCGTTTACAGCAAAATGGTTCGTTTTTTACTCCTAAATTGTATAGAGATTGGGTTGATATGCGAAGGTAAGAAGAAGTTTCATCAACATAACACCCATTTATATTAGACTTTGATGATTACTTGGTTGAGTTGTCAAAGTAGCTAAAAAGGCTGTCAGAAGTTTGTAGATTTTGATTGACGCACTTTGTATTGATTTGTACAGGGTGAATCAAAACAATTAGGACTCTATTTCATCACGGTGTAATTCTTATTATAAGCAGGTGGGAGTTAGATTTGAATCAACATTTACTTATACCATAATCATGATAAGCATAATAAGAGGTAGAATTGCCATATCAATTGAGCACTTTCATGTTACTCAACTGTCACTGTGTGAATTCCCATTGTACAAACCAGTGAATGACATGGTTTACGCAAAGTACGCTAGTTTTCTTATTTTGCATCGGATTGATCTTATATTTTCAGGATATCATAATAATTAATTGGGCTTTACATTGAAACTAAATTGGTCATGGCCCGATGATTATAATAAGAATTACACCGTCATGAAACAGAGTCCTAATTATTTTGATTCACCCTGTACATGTACATTATTTGAAGTTTAAGATAATTTTAGAAAAGCGCAGTCGATTAAGAGCTAACAATAGGTAATTGTTTGTTGAAGAATGCAATGGCTATAGTTATATTCAGTAAAAGGACAAGTAATATTGACTTTGTTACAGATAACGCGCCGCAATCTGACAGACAGAGCTTTCTTCGTGAATTGGATTTAATGAAAACGCTTAAATCTCATCCAAATATAATCGGTCTCATAGGTTGCTGCATCGAAATAGGTATGTGTTTCTATTATTCCTTATCTGATATGTCTTCTTCTCTTCTGTTTTGAACCCGAAAATAAACCGTTTTGCTTCTTTTGAGATTGTAAATCCCGTAAGTTTTCTTAATGGAATCTATTATAGGGATAAATCGGTAAACAATTCCAATGTTCAATCGACTATAATGAATAGTTAATCTTTTTACCGATTTATGTCTATACGGTCCGAAAGATTAGAAAACAAATCGGGTTATCTAAGAGAGTTATAACTTAATAAAATTAACATGGAATCATCAATTTATAATAATAACCACTTTGCTGGTAAATTCAGGTAGAAAATATGTTAATGTTCGATGCATCGAGAATGCTAGGATGCTCAAGTAGCACATTATCATACGCGAATAATGGGTGATAGCTACTGATGAGAAAAAAGCACATTAATTGTATGGATATGCTAGTCTTTATTTTAATACATCCTGAGATGTATGCATCTACTATCGAGATTTGATGTAAATATATAACTGTTCTCCAGATTCCTTTCTACGTTGTAATGTTAATAATGTTCAATTTTAATATAACCGGGGTTTTTTATCATTTTTATTAATGTTGATAGACCCGATATATATCATAGTGGAGTTCATGTCAAATGGCAACCTGAAAGATTTTCTACTCAGCAATCGTCAAACTCAAGAAAATGTCACGGTTGAACTTACCAAGGTCCATCTGATATCATTTGCCAAACAAATAGCTGCCGGTATGCAATTTATAGCATATAATCAGGTGAGAAAATTTAGTTTAGTGTTCGAATAGTAAACCTCGAATAATTACGCTAAATCGTACACCTGCCCATACCCAAGTGTAATGTAAAGCATAACTTGTACACAACATTGATTCCGACTAATATGGTTTTAAAAAGGGTAGAAATATCTGTCTTATCGAATATGTACTAAGATATGTAGATTAACCTAGGGATACCTAGAATCATGATGTGCATTGACACGGCGTTCGATACCATTGAGCCTAATTTGCTGGTTGAAACTTGAAGCCCGACTTTGTTTGTATTAAGAAATTACAACTTTGCACTTCAATTTGTTATAAAAACTAGTGATGTTTTAGATTTTGTAAAATCAAAAGTTCCAATTTTGAAAAAAGTCACAATAGTAACCCTTGACCAGATTTTAGTTTGACAAATTAGCCCAATTGGGGTTGAAAGTGAATCGGCCGAGTGCTCCAAATTGGCGTAACTTACTAGAGACGTAAGCTACCTAGCTAGTACTTATGCCTGATATTATAGCAACTTGTTTTTTCTCAGTGTATCCACCGCGATTTGGCCGCCAGAAATATTCTTGTCGGGGGAGATCTTGTCTGCAAGGTATCTGACTTTGGATTAGCGCGTGATATTATGAATATTAGGATATATGAACGACAATCTGACGTAAGTACTGTTACATACAAAGTGTATTCCACACGTCTCTGATCCCGATAAATGTCTTTTCAAAAAGGTTCATGTTTATTGACACGATTATGAATGGAGCTTACTGAGAAACTGGGCAGGTTTTCTCCAGGTTCTCCGGTTTCCTCCTGCTTTCAAAATCAGTGATCAGTTGTTTCGGTCATCAAAAACTTCCTTGACCCAATGGTATTTGGGGAGCTGCATTGAAAAATGGTGGATGTTACAATCTAACTGCGGATAGGTTTGCGCTAGAAATTAGCAGCACCATAGTTGATGCGACCTGATTCTGATGATTCACCAGCAGCAAAATCACAGCGCTTTTAGCCATTTGGAAAAGGCGCTATATAAATACTGATTATTATTATTATTATTATTATTATTATTATTAGTATTATATTGCTAACAGGTACCTTAGGGGGAAAGAGGTTTTTGTTATTCATTCATTATTACGTTAGGGCGAAAATAATGTTTCCCCTAAACGTAATTTCTTTCATAAACAATAATGCGCTTTATTCCGTTATAAATAACAAAGTAAATTACTATTCATGAGCTAATTAATTATGCAAATTTATTCAAATATTCAATAAATTTGCATAATTTGTACGACGGGCTGTCTCTAACAGTGACTAAAGACAGTCCGTCGTACAAATTATGCAAATTTTGTGAATATTTGAATAAATTAGCATAATTAATTAATTTATGTAAATGAATGTTATTGTTAGTTAATCTCATGTACTTATTCCCCTTAAGGTTATCATTAGCGTTATTATCATTATTATTATTATTATTATTATTATTATATTATATCAGTCAATAGCAAAGATTAGTTTGGTAATCCATTTAATCTTGGGACAAATCGATACGGGCTAAATAATCCAAAAATCAGATGCATGCATATTCTGTGCAAATAAAAAAAAAAATCTTGTTTAAACAGTTGTCGAATAATAAATAATTTCTATCATTTCTATCATCTTTAATGTTATCGGGTTTACCGTATGTATGTTCATTTGTATGTTTTACAGACGCCACTGCCCATTCTGTGGTTGGCTCTTGAGACTTTAGTTGATAACGTGTGTTCTCAGGAAAGTGATGTGTGGTCCTTTGGAATATTACTGTGGGAGATCGTTACATTTGGTTAGTATCTTTGTGTTAATCGATGTCACCAGATACCAACATCCTATGGTCTTTAAATATATTTATTTTCATTTAATTATTAAAAGCTTTCCATCCATATTACATACTCACCAACTTTGCTCTGTTCCTTCAGATAATTTAATTATCACTTTGGTCAATTTTCTGCTATTAACAAGCTTAACACTTTTCAAATTAATCATACCCTTTATTTAGAGATGTTTGGAACAGTAAACAGTAAACTAATACATTGACCTGGAGACTTTTGCCGTGTTCAATTACTAAATCAAATAATTAACAAAACACATTATGTGTTGAATGAATGGAAATATTTACAGTGGATGTGAGGTCTTACAGTAAATGGCATATGTAACAACCAGATATTTACATTTAAAACCGTAACAACATAATGTCTTTATCATTTTATGATAGGTGCACGGCCTTATCCTGGTATAGAGACACGTGTTGTTATAAAAAAATTACGAGAAGGATACCGAATGCCCACACCAAAACATTGCGTCAAAGACATGTAAGTCCACAAAAAAATGATTGAAGCATGTTTATTTGAGTGTTTTAAAAAGCTATACAATAGTAGTAAGCCAATGGTAAATGATTCTAGTTGGATCTACAAACAGTCCCGGGGGTTGAAAATCCCGTAGCTATTTTAGAATGATCCGGACAGTCCCGGGGATGTTTTAGAAGGATCCATACTTGTTTTTACCTTCCCGACCACCAACCCCCTGAGTGTTTTAACATATCATTTATAATCAATATAGTTTCCAAGGTGTTTTTTAAACAGTATTATTGCAGTTTACTCATTGAGGGCGCTTCATTGCAGTCTACCCAGGGTTGGTCGACCCAGGGTTGGTCCATCCCGGGACTGTCTACCCCGGGTGGAAAGTCATGTGGGTATTTCCATCGCTGCATATATGTATATATATATAACAATTCAGAGGTATAGACCTTCCGGAATATTATCGCTACTCTGAGTTTCATGGACAAATACACAATCAATGGTGTTTTTGATCAGTGATCAGAGCAGCATAATATTCCCGATGTGGTCAATACACATCAAAAGATAATCAGAGAGTGCTCAACTAATAAATCAGGAGCGTAATATAATTATTATTGACAACCATTTCTGGTTAGACTACGACATTTGAATAGAGTGCTCAATACCGTAAACGGTATTCCGGAAGGTCTATACCTCTGAATTTTTATAAGCTCTAGGTCTACTGAACAGCTGCGTACCTGATAGCTGTCACCATGCATAGTGACAACAGTTTGTTCAACGACAACAAAGTCGCCTACGCCCAGTGCGGTCGACGGTGCGGAGTTCGCCCAAAAAGCCCAGGCGATCTCTACACGTCACGTGACTGCCGCGCCATGCCACCTAGGTATGTTGAAATAGCCACTGTTGAAGGGGTTAGAAATAGGATACGAATAACGTCTACTCGTTTATTACAGAGCATTTTTAATGTTATTGCCAATTCCGTTATGTATTATACAAGCACTTATATCTATATCTACATGGATGGTACATTGAACTAACAACGAATTATAATAATGAAACCACCATAAACATAAAGTGAAACATAAAGTGAACTATTATTAATATCCCTTCACACTATTTCCCGCTATATAGATATGCAGTTGTGGAAATACCCACATGACATTCCATCCGGGGTTGACGATCATGTGTGTCGCAGCTCTTTTAATAATATTGTATGTACTGATCAAAACAGTAGTATAGCTTTATTCCGTAATAATAAGAGTGATTAAAATGTATTGAACAGTTCACCCCTCGGTAGTCTAGTGGTTCGATTCCCACTTTGACCACTTTTTAAACTGATTTATATTGCTTTTTTGTAAAAGTTGGGTTAGAACATAGACGGTAACCGTCTATGTTTAGAAATATTGTAAGTCCACTAAGTGTGTAGTTCCTAGTCAACCCCGGGTAGAAAGTCATGTGTTTTTATCCATCGCTGCATATAGATATGAAGACAAATCGTCAACCGAAGGTTGCCAATGTCATGAATTCAGCGAGGCCTATTGCTTGAGAGCTTATCGTAACTGTTTGTATTTATACTGCATGCAAATTGATATGTTAGCTTTGGTGACAAGTTCACGGCGTGTCCCAATCGGATTAATTATGTTATACCCTTCACAAGGGTATTCATATTGCGTGATTTTGGTGCGTATGGAATTACATAATTATGCCTCCCAGGTATACAGACGCTTGGAGTTTGGAAACTGTCAAATGCGTCACAACGCTTTGAATCCGGTCGAAATCGACTACTTTCAATTTTACACCACCCCCTTTAAAACATGTTCATGTACTGAAAAGAAAAGGGTCAGCCATCGGCACATATAATCAAATTAAAATATTTCTTCAAAGCAGGAGGGCAACAATAACCACCAAAATGAAACAATGAAACTAGAACACAAAATTGATGTTTTCCAAAGAACTCTACTAAGACGGACTCTCAATATCAAACGAAGACGCCTAAATTGGCTGGGACATTTATATAGATATAGATTGCCACAGGAAACTCCAGCACGCCAAGCTTTAAAAGAATACAACCGACCCACGAAGAGACCAGTCGGACGTCCAAAGCCTACCTGGGTTGCAAATGTAAACAAAGAAATTAAACCGGAACTCTTGACACAGACCAATGATCGCATGACCTGGCGAGCAATAGTTGCGCGCGCAATGGCAACATAGCCGGAAAGCGTAGACGATGATGATGTACTGTGACTCTTTGGGAAGGTGTTGTTGATCATATTTCCCATTATTTCGTTTCACAGATATGATATAATGTTATCCTGTTGGGCTTCTGATCCAATGGAGAGACCAACATTCACTGAAATCAGTCAGCAATTGGATAAAATCCTTGAGTTGGAATCGGTTAGTATCATGTTAGAATAACTAAATTTCGCGCGGCAGTATTCGCAACTGTGACTGCTTTTGTTCTGAAAACACGAATGTGCGCACTCGGTCAGAATATATCAGTGGCTCTTAAGGTTTAATTGACCAAATCGTCAAGTGACGAAGTTGACACAAACATTCGCTTGCCAACAGATATAGGTACTTGTACTGGTTACAGAAAGCGAAAGATCTCACAAATATGGTATAACATTTCAAATAATTTAATGAACTCCATGTAACAAAAGCATATGTCATTGCCCTGTCATACCTACGGCGGTCAGGCCAGCGATTGCGTTGCGCTGACAAAATATCAAAATATGAATAACAAGCAGTAAGAGCACGGAAAACTGTCCGAAATTGTCCATTTTTAAATTAAGGTCACACCCTTTCACATTCTACTGCGATCGGACTGGCGCTTGTACTACGCTGACAAATTATCAAAACGCAAATCCAAGCGCATCGAGGTATCCAAGAACGCATCGGTGACTCAGAACTGGCTGAGACGTGAGAGGTCCCCATGGTCGCGCTTGAGCGCCAGTACACAGCACTTGTTTTGTGAATGCACAATAGCCAGGGAGGCAGCACCACATCCTGTGCACCCCCCAGAAATAACCCAAACCAACTTTTTAAAGTTACTAAGATGGTCCTAAAACATAATCAGGCTGTTCCCAAAAATAAAAACTGGCCCCAAGCCAGATATTCAAGATGGCGTCCAAGATGGCCGCCAACATTGGTTAAATCATAGAAAAGGACATATAACAACACAATACTGTGAACTATTGTTAAATTTATCACTTGAATATATGTTACTGATCATTGGTAACTAATTTCTGGTATTTGAGATTAGTTACAATGCTTAAAATCAAGATGGCCGCCAAAATTGGTTTAATCTAGAGAAAGACCTATAACAACCCAATACTGTGAAATATTGTTAAATTTATCACTTGAATATTTGTAACTGATCATTGGTAACTAATTTCTTGTGTTTGAGTTTAGTTACCATGCTGAAAATCCAAGATGGCGGGAAAAATGGCCGCCAAAAGGGTTAAAATTGTATTTCCGTTACAATGTTCCAATTTCTACTTGTAACTTGCAAGGTGTATAAATATAAATCAAATAAATATGAATGGACATATTCCATAGCGGGAGTCCACCACTTTCTACTTGTATCTTGCAAGGTATATCAATATAAATAAATTACAAAGGAATGGACATTTTCTATAGCGGGTGTCCATCGCTTTCTGCTTGCAACTTGCAAGGTATGTCAATATAAATAAAATACAAAGGTATGGACATTTTCTATAGCGGGTGTCTACCGCTTTCTGCTTGCAGCTTGCAAGGTATATCAATACAAATAAAATACAAAGGAATGGACATTTTCTATAGCAACTGTTGTGTTTGTTAACCGAGTACCATTGGAACACTCATTTATTCTATCAGTCGCTGTCGCTGTCAGAATCCTCCTCGGAGTAAATGTTGACAATGTCATCCTCATCCAAATCCTCTTGTGAAGGCAAGCCTTCCTCTGTGTCATGCGCTAGGATCTCTTCCAGACAGGTTGGAAGGACATGGCCCTCTGTTCACACTGGTTCGATGAGCTCTCCTGGTTTCCTTATCCAGCCATGCTCTATTGGAGGAGGGAGTTCAGGTATGGGGATGTGTGCCAATTTCTACTGTGCTACTCTGTAATTCGCACGCCTGATGTGTGGAATGAGTGATTGTTTGCAAGGTGGTAACCTGGATAGATCTACCTTCGATGTCCTCGTGATAATATCACCATCACCCACCATCTTCTTCAACATCAGTGCTCGAACTGCGTTTACATTTTGCATTCTTTGGAACCCATACATGAAACAGACAAACTGCTCCAGCTCATCAATCAGCAGTTCATCTATGTCCCAGCTATCACCCAATCGAGCAAAGCTATCTTGATATCTTGGTTTCTTGTCTAGTTTCTTTATAGGAAGTGTCTTTCCTTTACCTTTCAATGCGCAGTTACAGTCCTCGCCTGTGAAGCAATAAATGCCAAGAAGGTATTTACAATATCTAGGGCCAAGGTCTTGAGCCAGGTCAGTTATGTTAATGAGTCGCATATGTACTCCGCTTCCAGTGTCGAAGAAGATGATCAAGGGAGCCAACTTGTGAGCATAGTAGAGCAAGATGAAAAGGATGTCACTGTCTGGACTATGAACAACAGCATTCTTGTATCCGTTCTCTTTGGCATATATCAGATAGAGAACAACCCTGCTGTCTGTTTCTTCTTGAGTCTGTAGGAAGGTGACACTTGTCGTCGAAGGAGTGCCATACTTGCTGTCCTCAACAGATAGAGAAGCTGTTCAACAAGTAGAAATTGATGGTTTAAGATCCACTCATTAACATAACTGGAGTCCAATCACTTGGATTAATAATAATAATAATAATAATAATAATAAGCAGTACTTATAAAGCGCAACAATATTTGAAAAACATCCCAATGCGCTGAAACAGAGCATAATAAAACTACATCATAAAGCAAATATACATGAACTACAATTCACACAAATGGAACATATAAGTTTTAAGAGAGTTTTTGAATTGATGGATGGATGGCGCATGACGAATTTCATATGGTAGATCATTCCAGAGTTTCGGAGCGATGATGGAAAATGCTCTTTCGCCGTAAGTGTTTGTCCGACATGATGGAGTTTGCAGCATATCTTGACTTGAAGAACGTAGTGTCCTGGTTGGAACATATGGATGGAGAAGTTTACACAAATACATTGGTGCCATGTCATGATGAACTTTATATGCGAGGAGAAGAATTTTGAAAATGATCCTGTCAAGAACTGGCAACCAATGGAGGTCTCGGAGAACTGGTGTAATGTGTTCTCGCCTTTTGGTGAAAGTAACGAGTCTGGCAGCGGAATTTTGAATTCTTTGAAGTTTTGAAATGTCCTTTGAAGGCAAACCAGTGAGAAGAATGTTATTATTGTCCAGTCTGGAGGAAACAAAAGCATGGATTAACTGTTCTGTGGTTGATTTATCCAGGTAACGACGAATTTTACCGATCTTTCTCAAAGCGAAGGAAGCACCGCGGCATATGTTATTGACATGAGGGGACATAAGTAAATGAGAGTCAAAAATTGCACCGAGGTTGCGAACCTTACTAGCTGGAGTCACTTGAGAATCACCTGCAGTTAATGTAGAAATGTTGGAAACGTTGGAGAATTTTGAAGAGATGTGGAGTACCTCTGTTTTGCTATCATTTAACATGAGGTAATTGGCCACCATCCATGTCTTGATATCATGAACACATTTTTCAATTCTTTCAGCAGCTGCTGCTCTTTGATCAGCACGCATGGTGATAAATAACTGCGTATCATCTGCATAAATGACACATGAAAGTCCGTGAGCTCTGATAATGTCTTCTACAGGAGTAGTATATAGAATAAACAAAACGGGACCAGCAACCGAGCCCTGTGGTATCCCCCATTTCATACTAATAGGATCTGATCTTTCACCACCGATGTTAACAACTTGCTGTCTTTCCTCCAGGTAGGATGAAAACCATTTCAGCGCATTACCACCAATGCCAAACCTGGTCTTTAAGCGGTTAAGCAACACAGAATGATCGATAGTATCGAATGCTGCTGTAAGGTCCAGGAGCACAAGAATAGCTTCATCCTTGTTGTCAAGAGCAATCAAAAGGTCATTATAAACCCGTACTAGAGCAGTTTCAGTGCTAAAATACTGTCTGTACGCAGATTGAGAATTTGCAAAAAGATCGTTTGCAGACAAGTAGGAAACAAACTGCTGCATAGCCGACCGCTCAATGACTTTACCAACGAAGGCCAAATTGGAGATAGGCCGATAGTTCTTTTTAATTTCAGGATCAAGACTGGGCTTTTTCAGAAGAGGAGATACCAGAGCTGATTTTAAGTCAGATGGAAAGACGCCCTGTTGCAGTGACATATTTGTGATCCGAGTTATTGATGGTAAAAGAACATCCAAGTGCTGCGATGTAATGTGTGCAGGTAATGGATCAAGGTCACATGATTTCATACTTGATCCTTTTATGATTTTACAAACCTCATCCACTGTAAGTTTCTGGAAATTGTTAAACTGGCTTGTACAGTTTTCTTGCAGATCCACAGTAAGATCGCGTTTCACAGAAACATCAAGGGCAAGACGCAGTTTGCGTATCTTATCATGGAAAAAGATAGCAAAGTCCCTGGCAAGGTCTTTCTTAGATGAATGAGATGGAAGAAGTTGGGAGGGGCGGTGAACAGTAAGTTTATCAACCACCCGAAACAGCTGTTTCTGATCGCTATCACTAATTTCCTGCCGGTGGTATTGTCTCTTTGCTTTTGTAAGGGACTTACTGTACTCAGAGCTTTTGACACGCAGTGCTCCTCTGTCCACAGTCAAGCCAGATGTACGATACTTTCTCTCCAATGAGCGTTTCTCGCGTTTCAAGTTACGAAGTGAATCTTCATACCACGGAGCATGTGGTCGAAGAGAGACTTGACGAGATTTCTCTGGTGCATGCTGGTCAAGGAGTTCTTTAAGAACACATTGGTATTGTTTTGTGAGATCATTCAGGTCTTGAGCAGGGTCCTTTATGAGAGCTGAGTTCCTGATATCCGCACGGAACTGATCGTGGTCTATTTCACGGGTTTTACGGAACTTAACAGTGCGCTTTGTAACAGGTACACGAAGCAAAGAAGCATTAAACAGAGTAGCAAAATGATCAGAAGGAAGGCTACTCAGCACAGCAAAATTGGTAATACAGTTCCTTTCCTCACTAGTGATTAAAAGATCTAGCATGTGACCATACTTGTGTGTCGGCTCCGTTACTAATTGAGTCAGAGCAGCAGATTCCAGAATACCACTGAAGACTTTAGTCTCATATTCACTGGGAACGTCCATATGGAAATTGAAGTCTCCGCATTATTAATTAATATCAATTTAACATGGGTTTGTACTTGGGGGATGGTTTGAACTAATAAACTTTGCAGCGATTTGTATGGGGCTCAAGGGTGAGTATGGGGACCGTATCCCGCTCAATCCAGTGTACACTGCGTCCCCTATCAGTTCTTAGAGACATTACTGCGTTTTGCTTGGCGCTTTGATACTTGTTGATACTTTTTTAGCGTAACGAGAGCGTAATGCCTGATCGCCGTAAGTGTCACAGCCCTATAAGGCCGCACCACAAAAATAGTACGTATGTAAGACGTGTACGATTTGCGATTTACGATTTACGAGAAGTGATATAAAGTGTCGATTTCGAAATGTTTCCATTCTAATATACAAATATTCACATTGATCTCAGTTTCAACTTTTATGGGCGCTTGTACGTATGTTGATGCAAAATGCACTCGTAAACGTCGAACATTTAAGTCACATCCTGGAGTCACTTTTAATAGTTGTGCAGTGTCGCAGAAGACGTATGTGATGTCTTCGCAGAGGCCTATTATTTATATGTTCGAATATGAACATTGCATTAAGAACAACATAAACGTTGACATGTCCGAACAGGTCCATCTTAACAATTTGTACAATGGACGATGCAAAATACTATGACGTCAATCGGATTCTAGTAACATGTTTTGTACGGAGCTTAGCGTATTTCACTTTGTAGGTCTGTTAATGTTATTACGTTGCTAACTTGATAGATGAATTATCATTGAAGTTAAACTGGCCAGGGAAAATATATGGGACACGTAGAGGTCAAATTTCTCACAGAAACAGCTTTAGTTTATACATAATTATCGTTTCACGAGGGCTCGTTTTGGAACGTTACTTTGTTTAGTTTCTTGTATAGTTTTTTTCGGTTTTTTACTTATTAGCATATTATGCGATCACAACGCGGTTAATATTAGGCAAAGTGAAGTGAGTACTTACGATTTTAACTTTGTCTTTCTCTAGTTTACCCTTCATTCTCCTATTTGTTTCCTTGTTTCTGTTCATGTTAATACAAAATAAATGAAATTAAATATAATACAATAAAATTAAATGTAACATATTAAAAATACAATAAAATATACACAAATTAAAATTAAATTAAATTAAATCTGATAAAAAATCAAATAAAAAAATCAACATGCAACCTGCGTTCATATTATGTTATCTCTCTTATTAGGATTATTTGATACTTGAGGACATAGAAGAAGCTCTTCATGACGATGATGTAGAAGTCCAGGACACAGCAGTTTGAACAGCAAGTATAGAATTTAGGATGAATCCTGGAATAGTTTGTGATGCAGATATGAGAACAACTCTACTAGACCAGGTTTACCTTGTACAAACTATTGGTGTAGTATGTTAGTTGGTTTTACTGGGTGTGTGTATATTGTAGCTTTCGTTGACAGCAGATAAGCATACATACCAATTTACCTAGTGTGTAACCTTATTTTTCACACTTAATCAATGAAACTGACTACTGTATAATATTATTTCATACTCACTGTTTGTTAATCATTAGAACATTTAACATAGTTACAGTTTAAACTCGTGAAGTACTTGTGAAGTATTGGAACCAAAGTTCAAGAAAAACCCAAATTAGAGTTCTACAAAGTCTATGATATTCACGGAAAAATGGTAAAAACAGTTATTGGCATATGAACTGCCTCTTTTATTTTCAGTTAAGATTCAAATTGGATCCTAGAATTACAAGACAGGATTATACCTCACCTACAATGATTCTACAATTGTCTTGAATATGGAATGTCTCTTAAACAACAGCTAATCAAAATGTGTATTTCTATTAACTGATAATAGTGTCAAGTTAAAATACAGATTGGTGAACTTCTGTCATTCACAATGTGCATTTCTCCGTTTTAATTTTGTGACAAGCTCCCTGCAACAGATTAGCCCTGCAACACAAACACTTATGGTATATGTGACGTGTACGTACGAGTCTTACGATAGTCGCAATGTCTACTTCAGTAATACATGTAGGCAGCCCTGAAACACTACAGTGCAACAGAACATAACTTTTCAAAAGTGCATGTTATTGAAATTACGCTCTTATTCAAAAGTAATATAATGTAAGACAAGATTTGTTTTATTGTATTAATATGTTGTGTTAATTGGTGTAAGTTTTTAAGATTTGTATATTTGATATGATGTATTGTATCTCTGTGTCTTGATATGCCAAATAAAACTAAACTAAACTAAACTAAACTAAAGACAATATTATATCATAGAATACAACTTGGTGATTTAATGTTATAGAAGAAAGAAAAAAAGCTTTGACCTTATTTGCATATAATTAGCATAATATTATAAAGAAATACAATAACATTTTGCTTTTTGTAATTTCCAGCAAAAACTATGCATGCTATTAACACCACATTTACAGGAAATGAAGTTCTCATCATTGTCAACAATTCTGTCTGAGAAAAAGCTCACATTTATCTTAACTTTAAAACAAAAGCCCACATCTGTCTTAATTAAGCTTAATTAATGACCAAATTCGTTGAAATTTAGTACTGAGTATCCAAACCAGACTTGCAAGATATCAAATAAAGGTAAAGATGTGTTTAAAACAATAGTCTGAGCAGATATTTAAATATCCCTTTATTATTTTAAATATTTTCCTCCAAACATTTGTTATATTTAAAAAAAACACCAAATGGTGTTTTGTATTTTTCTCATGAATTAAACATGCAATAAACACTAAAATCACCGGGAAAGATGTTTATGGTTAGCCACACAAATCTGCCAAGCCATTCGTCCACATTGCTGTGTAATTAATTTACGCGCGATATTAATTAATTATTTAATTAGGCGTTTAAATGGAATAATTTTGAACCACTTTTTGTATGCCCAATTAATCAAATTTATCCTTAAATTATGCTAATAAAATGGTCAAGCAATATTTCTCAATTTCATTTTTCTTTTTCTGTAATAATAATCAAAACTTTAGATACATTGATTTTGCAACATTTTCATACAATAACAATGCATTCCATACAGCAGTGCACAGAGTTGGCAAAAGTCTATTAATAGTTGTTCAGAGTTTTACGATAGTCGCAAAGTCTACTTAAGTAATAGTCAGCCCAGCGATACTAGCACGTAGGGCTCATACGTATATGTGACTTGTACGTAAGAGTTTTACGATAGTCACAAAGTCTACTAAAGTAATAGGCAGCCCTGCAATGGACTAGCCCGTATGGCTCATACGTATATGTGACTTGTACGTAAGAGTTTTACGAGAGTCACAAAGTCTACTAAAGTCATAGGCAGCCCTGAAACATTAGCACGTATGGCTCACACGTATATGTGACTTGTACGTAAGAGTTTTACAATAGTCGCAAAGTCTACTTAAGTAATAGTCAGCCCAGCGATACTAGCACGTATGGCTCACACGTATATGTGACTTGTACGTAAGAGTTTTACGATAGTCACAAAGTCTACTAAAGTCATAGGCAGCCCTGAAACATTAGTACGTATGGCTCATACGTATATGTGACTTGTACGTAAGAGTTTTACGATATTCACAAAGTCTACTAAAGTCATAGGCAGCCCTGAAACATTAGCACGTATGGCTCATACGTATATGTGACTTGTACGTAAGAGTTTTACGATAGTCGCAAAGTCTACTTAAGTAATAGTCAGCCCAGCGATACTAGCACGTATGGCTCACACGTATATGTGACTTGTACGTAAGAGTTTTACGATATTCACAAAGTCTACTTAAGTTATAGGCAGCCCTGCAATACTAGCCCGTATGGCTCATGCGTATATATGACTTGTACGTAATAGTTTTACGATAGTCACAAAGTCTACTTAAGTAATAGGCAGCCCTGCAATACTAGCCCGTATGGCTCATGCGTATATGTGACTTGTACGTAATAGTTCTACGATAGTCACAAAGTCTACTAAAGTAATAGGCAGCCCTGCAATGGACTAGCCCGTATGGCTCATGCGCATATGTGACTTGTACTTAAGAGTTTTACGATAGTCACAAAGTCTACTTAAGTAATAGGCAGCCCTGCAATACTAGCCCGTATGGCTCATGCGTATATGTGACTTGTACGTAATAGTTTTACGATAGTCACAAAGTCTACTTCAGTAATATGCAGCCCTGTAACACTAGCATGCATGGCTCATACGTATATGTGACTTGTACGTAATAGTTTTACGATAGTCACAAAGTCTACTTCAGTAATATGCAGCCCTGTAACACTAGCATGCATGGCTCATACGTATATGTGACTTGTACGTAATAGTTTTACGATAGTCACAAAGTCTACTTAAGTGATAGGCAGCCCTGCAATACTAGCCCGTATGGCTCATGCGCATATGTGACTTGTACGTAATAGTTCTACGATAGTCACAAAGTCTACTAAAGTAATAGGCAGCCCTGCAATGGACTAGCCCGTATGGCTCATGCGCATATGTGACTTGTACTTAAGAGTTTTACGATAGTCACAGAGTATACCTCAGTAATATGCAGCTCTGCAATACTAGCCCGTATGGCTCATGCGTATATGTGACTTGTACGTAATAGTTTTACGATAGTCACAAAGTCTACTTCAGTAGTATGCAGCCCTGTAACACTAGCATGTATGGCTCATACGTATATGTGACTTGTACGTAATAGTTTTACGATAGTCACAAAGTCTACTTAAGTAATAGGCAGCCCTGCAATACTAGCCCGTATGGCTCATACGTATATGTGACTTGTACGTAATAGTTCTACGATAGTCACAAAGTATACTTCAGTAATATGCAGCTCTGCAATACTAGCCCGTATGGCTCATGCGTATATGTGACTTGTACGTAATAGTTGTACGATAGTCACAAAGTCTACTTAAGTAATAGGCAGCCCTGCAATACTAGCCCGTATGGCTCATGCGTATATGTGACTTGTACGTAATAGTTGTACGATAGTCACAAAGTCTAATAGGCAGCCCTGCAGTACTAGATTAAATGCTTAATGATGAAAATTAACCATTCCGCTCACAACATCTTCTAAAAGTGGCACACAAGTCCGATAATAGACCGCATTTGAAAGCCAACTAAATTATATTTCAGATTATATAAAGATTACAGCCAAATACCGAGTAATGAGAAAAATAGCGTAGATCACTTTTTAGGGAAACCCTATACTGTATTCTTTTTATATGCATGTTATAATAATTGGTTGTAAATTTACTATATAAGAAGGTGATAATGCATGTTTTGTGTATATTAAAATATAATTGAATCATTCCATATTAAATACCGTGTACAATTATATAATTGTTCATATTTTAATTCATATATTTACAAATAAAATCATATCAACATATTTGAATCATATAAAAGTTGATAACATCTTATATTTTTGGATACCACCGTTACTTTGCTTAAATGTAACATCATTGTATATAATACTTAACATCATCATATTATTTTACCGAACTGTGTGCAATCTGATCATAATGCTACTATTATCTTTTTAAATATGATGAGAGGTCTGATTCTGGCTATTTCCTCGTTATATGTATGCCTTGTGTCTGTGTAATAAATAGTAAAACAATATCACTTGGTACCATTTTGATGGACTTTTAATTATAAATATGACCTTGTGATAACGTTTGTATCATCACATTCTTATGTGTATAATAAGGTATTATGCAATATCGTTTATAGTTTATAATACACCTATCAGTTGTAAGACGCACTATACGACCCCCGAGAGAGGTGTGTCGTTTACCACCACACATCAGACATTATTGTGCATATAAAAGTTCTCCTCTTGGTTCCACTCCGTCCCGGTCCGGGGTCATTATATTCGAGGGGCCAGGGTTGACAACATCGAATAAGGGCAGATCCCCCGTGAATCAAAAGTAGTTTCATTTTCAGTAGTCATCGTGTTTTATCCAGTTTAGTCACCGATATCTGACGACGGGGTGCGTCGTCATGGTCCGTCAGAATCCACTAATGGTGCGTCCAAAAATTGACGGAGGGTGCGTATTTGGATGACAAAGGTCCGTCGTTTTTTGGACACAGGGTAGGAGAAGTTGACGCACCTCGGTAAAGTGACGCACCACTCACGGGGGTCGTATAGTGCGTCTTACAACTGATAGGTGTATAATGCAATGTCATTATACAGGTCATGGTACATGAGAAGTTGACGCACCTCGGTAAAGTGACGCACCACTCTCAGGGGTCGTATAGTGCGTCTTACAACTGATAGGTGTATAATGCAATGTCATTATACAGGTCATGGTACATGAGAAGTTGACGCACCTCGGTAAAGTGACGCACCACTCTCAGGGGTCGTATAGTGCGTCTTACAACTGATAGGTGTATAATGCAATGTCATTATACAGGTCATGGTACATGAGAAGTTGACGCACCTCGGTAAAGTGACGCACCACTCTCGGGGGTCGTATAGTGCGTCTTGCAACTGATAGGTGTATAATGCAATGTCATTATACAGGTCATGGTACATGAGAAGTTGACGCACCTCGGTAAAGTGACGCACCACTCTCGGGGGTCGTATAGTGCGTCTTACAACTGATAGGTGTATAATGCAATGTCATTATACAGGTCATGGTACATGAGAAGTTGACGCACCTCGGTAAAGTGACGCACCACTCCCGGGGGTCGTATAGTGCGTCTTACAACTGATAGGTGTATAATGCAATGTCATTATACAGGTCATGGTACATGAGAAGTTGACGCACCTTGGTAAAGTGACGCACCACTCCCGGGGGTCGTATAGTGCGTCTTACAACTGATAGGTGTATAATGCAATGTCATTATACAGGTCATGGTACATGAGAAGTTGACGCACCTCGGTAAAGTGACGCACCACTCCCGGGGGTCGTATAGTGCGTCTTACAACTGATAGGTGTATTATGCAATGTCATTATACAGAGTGTCCCAACAGTATTGATTCGTATCTCTCTTAAAATAAGGCGAAGTACTAAATTGAAAATATATTTGGAAAGAGAAAACTTGTAGAAATATTTCGGTACCCCTTTGTGAAGCCCCTCGATATAAATCACACGCTGAAAGGCTACATATTTCACAATACCATAAAATTGTTCAATTTGCTGGACGCACTGTGGAAGTCACTGTAATCACATGCCGTGTGTTCCTGACAATTCATTCATGTGGATTTTTTTCAAAAGAGGTTTCATAATAAGGATTATATGAATCTTAAATGAAAAATAATGGTTTTACCCATGCCAATTTCCCCTTGTCGCATCATTAACTTTATTATACGCTTCGAATTGACCGTGCCATTCGGACCCAACATTATTAATGTCCATCAAACAAAGATCGACCGATACTCATCTTTGGCCTCTAACATAGTTGACACAGGCTTTGATTGCTCATTAATCGCCATTGAGATCGGCTCAAGGGGTTTGATTGACACGGACAATAAGAAGAGAATGACTAGTATCTTCAGGCAACTGAAAAGCTCCACAAAATATTCTGAACTCAAAAACAAAATTTCAAAATCCGTTCTTACCTCTTCATATTCCATCTACAATGCCAGACATGAGCCGGAGTGGAACATCCAGGAGCTCATTTAGATTTTTTTGTGCCGCCGTGATAGTTTTTCACTTTATTGTTTTTGTTTATGAATTCCGTTGTTTTGCTTTCTTTCAGTACTGTATTAATGTGTATGATCTTGTGTTATGTAACTCCCATGCCTGGGGTCAGCATAGGCCCTAGATGTTCTTGGGTTTGTGTGTTTGCTTCTTTATATTATTATAATAAAGATGATGAAATACAATTATTATCAAATAGTATATAAACATTTTTCCGGGAATAGAATGTTTAGAAAAGGTTTCGAAACTTTTGGGACACCCTGTACTAGGTAGATAGGTAGGTAGGCCTGTTATTAGTGAAGCCAGGAAAAGGTATAAATAACCCTAAAAACATAACATAGTGATGAATGAATACAATATATAGTTGCCAAATTTCATCGTCTTCTGATTTCATTTTCAATATTAATGGACCCCAATTTATACAGGGATGGATTACAGTGGCGTAGCCAGAAGGGGCAGGGGGAGGTCGCCCACTCCCCAATATACAGTCGTGTCGGTTGAGACTCGAAACTGTCGGTCGAGATTGGCACTGTCGGTTTTTGAATACCTTTTTTTGGCGCGCGGTTTTAGGATAACATTTCAAAATCTTGCCCCCCCCCCCCCCCCCCCTGAAAAAATCCTAGCTACGCCACTGCACTGTCGGTTCACTTTTTCATTTTTCGCCCCCCCCCCCCCAATATTGACTAGGGTAAGTATTTTATTTTGTGTTCACCAGAAAAGAAGAAAAAAAATATTGTTTTTACAGAGATATAAACAAATATGTTCTCATAGGGTTAGAGTCTCCATTCTACACTGCAAAAAGGTTGCTTAAATATTTACTCAACATTTTACACAACGTTGTTGAAGTATGCAACCGCTTAACAGTTGCGTAAAATTTACTCAACACCGTTGGATAACATGTTTTCACCAACAGTTGAACAATTCCAGTTACTCAGCAGTTGCACAATTTTAATTACACAACAGTTGGGTATTATTAATTAACCATTTGTTCGGCATTTTGTGACTGTTGCTTAATTTGTGAATTGTTTTCATTATATATTGAGCATTTTTGTATAGCAACTGTTGCTTAATTTATCAAATATAGCCATATGTTGGGTATTTTATTTGTGTCAAGTTTTTTTATTATATATTGAGCAATTTTGTATAGCAACACGCAGTAGGCAAAATAATGTGAATTCTGGGCGATGCAGCAGAGCTACATACATCACTTCCTCCCGGTAGTGAACCGGTAACTTGTAATGGGAATTCTAGGCGATGCAGCAGAGCTACATACACTATTTCCGCTCGGTAGTGAATCTGTAATTTATTTTAACATGTTATTAAACTATAGGCTTATACATGATATCAGACATCTCTTATCAATGGTGTTATTACTGTGAACGTTTGCCAAACGTAGTCTTGCTATCTGGTATGAAGGTATAAATAGTCCATATTATATAATACATAAACATATTTATGTGATTCTTTTGGTGCAAAATAGATCACATGACATAAACTATTCAGTATATGTCCATGTCGTGTATTTTTTGGCTATACAAATCGACTATTCAATATTCATCGCTAGTGACGTCGCTATAACACCGTTGAAATGATATTCATAAACAAGTATATGTCAAACAAGGATGGCAATTTTAAACTAATTGTCAGTGTATTCTGTTTATGATGCACAAATAAATCTAATTGTGGTCCTGCGCTGCAAAAGGTTGCTTAAATATTTACTCAACATTTTACACAACGTTGTTCAAGTATGCAACCGCTCAACTGTAAAGTAAAATGTGCCCAACACCGTTGGATAACATGTTTTCAACAACAGTTGAACAATTCTAGTTACTCAAAAGTTAGGCAATTATATTCATTCAACAGTTGTTCAAGTATGCAACAGCTCACGAAATTGGCTTTTTTGGACAACAGTTGCCTAAAATTCACATGTGCGTAACTTGCATCAACTGTTGCGTGATTGTCCTCAATGCTACAGAAACAGTTTCCACCAACATTTTAAGGACATTGTTTTCGACGAATTGCTCAACGCTGGGGATTTTTTACTTTTATACAACGCCTAACTTTCTACATATATTGAATGAATTTTAATCAACACGTCAACCAACGGATGATAAAAGTACTTTTAGCAACGTATTTTAAGCAACCTTTTTGCAGTGTAGTTAATTTGAAAGCTTATCTTATTAACAGTATTCTGGCCAAATTTGATGGTCCTAGCCCCTTTAATTTTCCAGATATTATGCGCGCATTGTCGCAAAATGGTCGAAAATTATTACGGAGATATCGTCAGTTATAAGTCGGGTCATAGTAAATACGAATAATTAATACTCATTGAAGGTAATTAATCATCATTTTTTGTATCAAATTAACTAAATCTGATATAAAAATGAAGTTTTCACTTATTTAAGGCATCTTAGAACACTAAATAATCAATTATTGGAGTAATCAAATAAAATATGACTTTTTTGACCAGAAATTAGATACTTAAAACAATAGAATACATAACAATTAAATACATGCGTTAATATATGAATTGTTTGACTTTGCGACGGACTTCGACGCGCAAAATGTATCATAATTTTGCGGTGGAATATCCAATTTTGTTCATTTTTGAAGCAAATGAAAGCTAATTCTCTTGGCTGTGATTTAAAGCCAAAAAAGGAAAATCCAAAATAGAAAACCTCTTAACCCCTAATTCCCCCTTAAGGGATATAAAGGGTTCAACAAAAGAAATTATACCACTTTGTTTATGTCATTTTTAGATAGGCATTTAGATGAATCTTGTAGGCATAATTTGATACCAAATTTTCCCCCTAACAACAAACATAAACCATGATAATTAGCACCATTTAATAACAAAATTCCTATTTTCAAAAGTCTCATTTCCAATACACAGCACGAGAAGAAGAGACCCATTGGGGTCTCTGTGTGTGTGTGTATAGCCAGGATTGACGGGGCTATCGATCGCACAGTTGGGGTGCGTTGGGTCGTACGACATTGTGTGTGTTAACATTTGGTCTTTTTTCTCGTACTGTGTATTGGAAATGAGACTTGAAAATAGGATTTTTTTCTTTAAATGGTGCTAATCATAGTTTATCTTTGTTGTTAGGGGGCAAATTTGGTATCAAATTATGCCTAAAAGTTTCATCTAAATGCCTATCTAGCCTGTTTGGTCAAACAAAATTGAATGTTACTCAAAATGACATAAACAAAGTGGTATACTTTCTTTTGTTGAACACTTTATGTCAGTTCATACAATAGTACATAAATCAAACAAGAAGACAACGCCGAGAACAAGTCCATAACTTGTGACATTTCATGGACAATGAGGGGTAGTTTCTGTTTCATCGATTTGACCTTAGAGAAGTTGCACAGCATGTACAGAATCCACATCTGTTTCCAATACAACTAAATAATAAAAAAATAAAAAACCATATAATATAGCAATAACAAAAAGAAAGTAGCGCTAAAACAGCATAATGGCTACAGGACGGGGAGAGCAGTCAAATTATTAATAATAGTTACACCCTATAATCGTGTTACACATCAACTGATTCTCCTGTGTCATCATCATGAACTTCAATCAATGGTGTCAGACAGCTGGTTGGAATTTGATTACCGATAAACCAATTCAACTCTCTCCAACCAAGATGTGGGGTTCTCTTCGCACATTGCCGTTTAGCTGATTTGAATGACACAAAAGGATTGATCATGACATCAGTATTTGTTGCAGAGATAACAACATTCTGTCATAGAACTGCTTTAGTTAATACATTATGGTAGGCCAGCCTTGCATCATGTGTATCCTCCTGAAGAGTTTGCTTTGTATTGGAGACACTGAGCCTCATGTGCTGCAACAACCATCTTTGTCTTTATAACAGCTACATACTTATCATCTTTACATTCCTCGATTAGCTAGTTTTGCTGTCAAAGAGTACAAACTGTGGAAACCCCTTGAAAATGTGATCACACACAAAGAGCCGTGGTAGTTGATACAGTTCTTTATGATGCCATGTAATATCCAGACATTGCTCTCAGATTTACCACTTCATTTTGGCAACGTAGCAGAGCCGGTCTTGGAATCATATGCAGTTCACAGGCAAGAGAAGTACATTTGGTTTGTGACAGTTATGTTAAAAGCATTAAGAATGTTTGAGCAACAGTCAAGAGGTGCAAGCGAATGATCATTCCGTATCACTGGCGCAGGCCAGCTAATTACACCCCACCCCAAGATTTCGGTCATGCCTTGGTATCCCCACGCTTCAAAATGGCATTTCTCAAGTTCCTAATCGAGGAATGGAAAGATGGTTAGTATGCAGCTGTAGTTATAAAGACAAATAAGGATGTTGCAGCTCTTCAGCTCTTCTATCTTCTTTTAGCAAGAACTAGGCAACATCGGATAGAGCGCTGATTTTGTTGATAGTGATATACTTGCAGAATAATGCAGAATAATGTGTGTGCTCTCTCTCTCTCTCTCTCTCTCGCTCTATGGTCAGGGAAGTTGTCCTCCGTGAATGAGGCCAGACTAAAACTCTGTCTAGAGAAAATACAAACCGAGCAATCCAGATCATCCATTAGAAAAAACCAAAGGGTTTTGATCCAATATGCAAAGACGTAATGTTGCAAAATATTGCAAGAAGCAGCTCATACATTGTCATTTATAACACTAAAAAGGTCTAGTATGACGTTTTTAACTTCCCCTACATAATATTTAGAACATTTATGGTTGTATGAGACCCATAAGTTGAAACCTGTAGAAAAAAATATGCAAAGCGAACACAAAATTCAGTTTGGACTGCAAAATGGTCCAGAAAAACGTTGTTAAGCATGATTAATGAAACATTGAACCTAGTGTGCAAAGCGCACAAAATTGGCATTTTTAATACTAAAAAAGTACACAAATTATGGGAACGTGACCCCGTAACCTCCCCCTATTTGCGCCGTCTATATGCTTCTACCCTCTCCCCTTCTCTCACCCTTCTCCTCTTCCTCCTTCTTCTCCTCTTCCTCCTTTTTTAAAACTCTTTGTCAAGGGGGGGGGGGGGGGGGGGGGGGGGGATGGGGGGGGGGGGGGCATGGCATGCTGCCCCCTGGATACGCCACTGAGTACAGACGTGTGAACGCTGTTTACATTAGTTTCGATACCCATGACCTGTCTGGCTTTCGCTCGGATGGTCGGTCACAATATGTTATGACAATAGGGGGCCTGCTACCTGGTATGGAAAATTAAATTGGTAAGAGTTAAAATCCTTACCTCTCAAAGTTTCCCTGAAAAAAAATAAGTGTCTACGATTGACTTTTTTCTATCTTTTTGTTCTTCTTTATTTCCTTCTTTGTATTATTTCTTTATTCAATGACTGTACACATTCTATTTAATATACAATAAACATCACTTATTATAAAATGTAGGTAATAATATTTTGCATTCCGAAGCAGTATTTTTTTGCATTTTCTCATTTAGTCCAAGTTTATGTACACTATGTACAGAAGTTTATGTACACTATGTACACGTCAAATGACTATAATACAATACTAGGATATTATACGAGAATATAGGCTACGCCAATTATCAACAATTCAATACATTTGCAATAATATCCCATACAAGCAATGAACTCAGAAAGTTGAAATATCAGTCTCAAGTCGAGTCATTAGTCTGCTGATGAAAGGTATAGAAACACCTGAAAATTCCAGATAATTATTTCTTGTGTTGAGATCGAATTTAAACTTCAAAATATTTATCACCAACACAGATGAACTTTCATTCTAACATTTATTTGAGTTATTATTTAGACCCTGGATTGGGAACAATACTGATTCTTAATTGCATTTTTGATATTGTTTAACTGTTCAACTGTTTACCATTCAAGTGTACTCGTGCATTATATGTTATACATTGGGGAAAGTGTGGTTTATTTGAGGGGAATTCCAGATCTATTGAGTGAGGCTATATATAACTATGACAACATATTTAGTGACGTCAATTACACTGCAATGTGGCTAGTGGCCTTCACATCTTAACTCATGAACTTGGACAATGTGCAATTGCGCGGATCGACAACAATTCACTTACTGCCAGTTAATGCGTTGGAATTTCCAAACCCACGTCATGATACAAAAATGTATCTTTTTCAATGAGGGAATAAAAGAACAGAAAAACGCCACGCTTCCCCACACTTCAAAATTGCATTTCTCAAGTTCCTAATCGAGAAATAGAAAGATTATAAAGACAAAGAAGGATGTTGCAGCTCTTCAGGAGGAAATGAAGAGCATAATGTGGTGCCAGAGAGTGTATGCTCACACCAGCATTTATGCTCACACATTGAAGCCGATACAATCATAAATACTGGAGAGATGATACAATGCTGGCCTATTATTTCAGTGTTCTAACTAAGGGCAGAATGTTGTTATCCGTGCAACGTCATCATCACCCTCTTGTAACATGCAAATCAGCTAAACGGCAATGTATGTGTAGATGGACTTTGGACTAGATGTGTCAATATATCTGGTCTAATTATGTGTGACTACACATTATCCTTCTTAAGGAAAGAAAATGTGAACCCACTAAAAAAAAAAATCCTCTCTATCTACTTTTAGAAGGGCTAGGCAATATCGGATAGAGCGCTGATTTTGTTGATAGTGATACACATGTAGAACAGTGTGTGCTCTCCCCCCTTTATCTCTCCCCTCTCTCTCTCTTTCTCTCTCCCCTCTCTCTCTCCCCCTCTTTCTCCCTCCCTCTCTCTCTCTCTTTCTCTGGTCAGGGAAGTTGTCGTGAATGAGGCCAGACTAAAACTCTTTCTAGAGAAAATACAAACGAGCAATCCAGATCATCCATTAGAAAAAACCAAAGGGTGTTGATGCAGATCCAAAATGCAAAGACGTAATCTTGCAAAATATTGCAAGAAGCAGCTATTTGGCATTTCTATGGAAGAATGCGCACCTAATCCACTATAGAACTTTCAGCCCGTAGATCATGGTTGGAAAGAGGTAGATGGAGTTTACCTACCATGTTGGTTTATTGGTAAACAACTTCCGACTATGAAAGCGGAAGATGTTAACGAGGATTAAGTTGATGATGATGATGATGATGACGAAGAAGAATAAGAGAATGAAATATAAAGTTGAATCAGATGTGGATGCGGAAAAAGACAGTAATGATGACTGAAATATAGACTAGATAGGTCAAGTACATTTCCATTAGGAGCATGTAGACGGATATTGGGACTCTTACCTTTCCATTATCCACCATCAAAACAAACTGAAATACAGACCAACATCACCTAAGACTGTAATTTTGGTTATAATGTTGTTGTTAAAAGTGTAACAATTGGCAAAGAAATTACGAAGACAGTCATTAAATTAAAGAATTTCCATTGGATTATGTACCGCTCCTGCATAAGATAGGCTTGTATAACACATCTGTACAAACAATCTGAGTTTTTCTAAAAACAAATTTTAAAAGAATTACATTTCGGCCTGAAAATAAACATTTTGGGCAAAAATAGTTTGTCAAAATGTTATAGAAACGGCATAAATGTTGGTCCAAAAGGCAACTTTAGAACTCAACACCCTTCATTTACCTAAACCAATCTTGAAAAAAACCAACATGTTTACCATACTCTGATGATTTATAAACTAAAAATGTAAAAAATGACACTTTGTCCTAACACATTTTGGCAAATAAGTTGTCAAAATGATATAGAAACACCATAACTCGGGGTCAAAAATGTCAAGTTAGAACTTAGCACTCTCCATTTACCTAAACCAAGCTTGAAAAAAACATGTTTACCATACTCTGACGATTTTTGTTAAAAAGAGTGAAAAAATGGCATTTTTAGTTTAAAATGAGTGGCGTCAATAAGACTCACTTTTTTTTAAATCAGCACAATTTTTTACATATAAACAAATCTTGTCAGACCTTCCTTAGGGAAAATTCTGATTAACGGCACTTATCTCCTGTAGTAATATTGATATGTGCAACAAATCCTGGGACAGGACACGTCCATCTCTTGGTCTTATTTGTACGTTTTATACGATAGAGAAATACCCCTGGAATCTGATACGAATGTACAAGAACCTGACTCTGAGATTAAGGTATTTTAGTCTCAGTCTCATGTCCCAAGTATACGTCTTTGAACAATGAAAACAATGAAGCACAATGAAAACCCTAACCAAGGCTTAGTTGTTGTTCCCTACGTTGAAGGTGTTTTTAAACGCATCGCCAGAGTAAAATAATCACATGTTTTTTCACATCTCTCAAACCACAACAGACGTTACGCAATGTACTCGTGCACTCAAAGGACAGGATAGAACAAGAGCTACATTGTGATCAAAGATCAGGAACCTTAGTCGAGTGTGTTGACCCTTAACCACATGGGTGACTAGTTTCCAAACATTTTATCTCACAATATGTTATTTGGAGAATTGTTTGCTTAAATGATCCCTAGTGACCGTTTCTAAGATTTTAAAAGAATCTTCAAATTTAATAAACTTTGATAACATACAAAAATAGACAACCAGTATATATAAATATGCAACGTGTTACACTTTTATTATATAGGTAAGATTCTTACAAATATAATAAGATCAACGCAGGTTAAGTGTAATTAAGAGTACTACTAGATCTAAGTTGTCGTCCGTGAATGATAAAAATGGGAAAATGGGTGATACTTTGTCACCATTTCAAATCACGTATCTTATACCTTGCGTAAATTCGGAAGATATCGGAAGGTTAACCGGTCATTTTCTCTCGGACAAGTAGCATTTTAAGTGAATGAAGTGACAATTTACATTTTCACCCCTAGTGACCTTTTCTTGACCTTTGACCCAAAAATTATTATTGACTTTTTTTCTTGGCTTATCAATGCGCACAAGAAAAAAGTAATCCGGTCAAAATCAGAGCATGTCTTCAGTTTTACACCTGTATAGTGACCCCTACTAGTGACCCCGTTTGACATGTCACTTTTAGTGGAGAAGCACCCTATATGAACATGGATAGGAGGAATCATTTGACCAATTTTGACAACTATCGGTCATTTCCTCTCGGACAAGTAGCATTGTAAGTGAATGGAGTGACAGTTTACATTTTGACCCCTAGTGACCTTTCTTGATTTTTGAGCCCAACATTATAATTGACTATTTTTCTTAGCTTATCAATGCGCACAAGAAAAAAGGTAGTCCGGTCAAAATCGGAGCATGTCTTCAGTTTTACACCTGTATAGTTAAATGACCCCTTGTGACCCCAATTGACCTTTCAAGTTTAATCCCTGTACACCCTATATGAACATGGATAAAAGGAATCATTTGACTAATTGTGACAGTTATCCGAAATTTCCTCTCGGAGTAGTAATTTGAGTGAAACAAGTAAAAGTTTGCATTATGACCCCTAGTGACCCCAATTGACCTTTTGATTTTAATCCCTGTACACCCCATATCAACATGGATCAAAGGAATCTTTTGACCAATTCTGACAATCATCAGTCGTTTCCTCTTGGAGGAGTAGCATTTTGAGTGAAAATGACCTTTTGACCCCTAGTGACCCCTGTGTAACCTTTGACCCCTTATGCTTAACAACCTGAGTAATGGTTCACCTAAGGATACTTCTAACCAATTGTGGTCAAAATCGGCACAATTGTTAAGAAGAATCAGCACAAATACAGGGTGGTTCAATAAAACCTTGACAGTTTTTTGAAGCCATTTTTCTTTAAAATTCTGTAGATTTAAAAAAAATCTTATTCAATATTCATCAACTATATGATCTTGACCGTCTATGCTGAAAATATCGTTACAAATGACCTTACGGCTGCAAAATAACAGCTATTTGAACAAAGTCTGTCCCATTTCACTCTGTCCACGGGTACTGATTTCGCGACGTTACATTGAATACTGAATGATGAATTGCATGCAAGTAATCTAAGATTTGAAGATCCCGCCAGGTGAAACCAGTGTAATTGTTAACATCTTAACTATCTCGTGACCCTACATCATCAGCGGGTCAGTTGCCTGATGAAGTGTGATGGTATCACACGCAACGTAGCAGTTGTAAAAGTAAGTTCCAGTATTAGTCTTATTATATCATTTTATTATCAACGACTGGATGACTGAAAACATTCATATTTATCTTAACTATCTATTTAGGTGTGAAATCAATACGTAATAATTAAATACCACGAGTGACCCTAATTAGAATTATTGATTTTCATAGATTGGAAGTGTAATTGACTATGCTCTATGCCTTAACAGTGACGATGCCATTTAATGTTATCTTGCTGGGCATTTCCCGTAGACTTACTCGTGGGCAAAGAGATTTGGAGAGATTCTCTTCAAATAGCTATCATTTTGCCGCCATAGCATTGACATTTTCAGCATAGACGGCCAAGATGATATTTTTAAAAATATGGCTTTGAAAAACTGTCAACGTTTTATTGAACCACACTGGTTGTAACGTCGCGAAATCAGTACCCGTGGACAGAGTGAAATGGGACAGACTTTGTTCAAACAGCTGTTTTTTTGCAACCGTAAGATTATTTGTAATGATATTTTCAGCATAGATGGTCAAGATCATATTGTTGATGAATATTGATTTTTTTTTTTTTTAAACCTACAGAATTCTAAAAAAAATGGCTTCAAAAAACTGTCAAGGTTTTATTGAACCACCCTGTACAAGACCTTAGTCGTTTCAAGGTGACACTCATCCCTATTGAAAATCACGAATCTGATCATTCTAAACAGTAATGCAAACCTCTTTCTATAGGGTGATTGTCACTTTTGAAACTGGACCCACGACCATTGAAATGACAATAACTCCACTCTGCAACATCGTATCTCATCGATCGAGGTGTCAAAATACGCAGAACAAAATTATGCACTTGGTTATTTGCTTCGATTAATGCATACCCTTTCGAGCCGTTATATATTGGATCATTTCTAAGTGTTACGATACTTTTTGTGAGCAGTTTATATAGAAAAGAAAAGCAACAATTTGATTTTATATAAATGAGGTACATTTCGGCATTTTGACCAAACCGTATTCCATTTTGGGCGCGCAAAATGTCCATCTTTAGACCGTCGTAATTACATGATTCCTCTTGTCAAATGAACCGACAGTGCCAAATTTAACCGATACGACAATCAATATTTTGGGGTGGGGTGGGGGGGGGGGGGGAGGGGTGATCGCCCATCGCCCCCTTGCTACGCAACTGTCGCTTACCATACCAATGTTTCAATAGTGGAGCTTATAGCGAAAATAGGGTGTGTCAAAAAAGTGTCCCATGTGAAACATGATTTTGTTTAGCCATGATAAATATAAAAATTGTTCGCGAAATAGGCCTACTAGTAATCATATTCAGCAACCTTTGATGTGCCATTAGATTTTTTTTCTATACATTTTAAAGCTTCTGATATCAAATTATGGCAAATCTACTTGGGTATGTTCAAATTCAGCTATGGCAATTTTTCATGTGAAGAGAGTTCTTTTATTAGAATCGTAATTTGGTGCGTAATTGAACATAATCAATAAAATCAATAATAATCTACCTATACTAAATATTGATATTTAGTTGAATTAGTGAAACCAAAACAATAATATTTTCATCCATATTATCCATGGCATACCATACAGAACATATCCTAAAACCATCATTGGAATCAAAAAGGCAGTTTTTCAGTTGAGTGTTATTTTCTTTTTCAAAAGTGGCCAAAGTGGGATTCGCACTCTAGTTACTGAAGTGATCATATTCATATCTCGTTTGTTAAGGGGTGAATTTCAATGGGATAAAATGCATTTGCTTGCGGACTAAATAGGGCTTACCAACAGCAGGCCCCTGCTACTGAGATTCTCGGCGGCTGTCACTCCGATACTCCAAAGCCGGAACCAGCAATCTTATCTAACATCATCTGATCCTTTTGAATTTCACGTAATTCGCACGGAAGTGGGTGGGGTTGTGGCCTTTAGTGACAGGTTAAATAAAATATAGGGGGTTGGGTCAGTAATTTGGTGATTACTTGCTCCAAATTCGACCATAAGTTTGACATTAACATTATAATAGTGTCTTTTGGTGTCAGCTACGACAGGATCTTTGATTAAGGCCAAATAAATAAAGAAAAAGGAGGATTGGGGCAATTGTGTTAACCAATGCAAATCAATACTTGAAGAACGCGAGCACTGAAAGCCAAACTGGAGTCAAGTGACTCTTGAAATGGAGTAAATCGGCCATGACTCTCCAAAGGAGTCATCCTGACTCTTCAAAGGAGTCATCTTGACTCTCCAAAGGAGTCGTCCTGACTCTCCAAAGGAGTCATCCTGACTCTCCAAAGGAGTCATCCTAGCCGTCGGAAAGAGTCATCGCCCATGACTCTCCAAAGGAGTCATCCTGACTCTCTGGAGCTAATTTGCATATTTTACTTGGTCTTATATTAGACGAGTAAAATGCACAAATCGCTCATTAGCATAATTGCAATGGTACAAAAATTAGCACCGATGCTCGTGTATACCATTTCAATTATGCTAATGAGCTAATTTGCACATTTTATTTATTTAAACCTATTAATTTATTTCAATTAAGTCGATGCCATAATTTAACACCGTTGAATGTATATTGATATATGCATATTTCTCACTGGTTAAGGAAGGGGAGTGATTGCTCACTAAGTAAATGCAAATACATTGAGCAAGAACATAAACATCAAAGAACCAATTACCTTAACGCCCCCCCCCCCCCCCACACCTCCAGTTCTCAGTGTCTTATTCCTACCTGGAGTCACGGTGACTCTATTTAGCCAGTTGGAGTCATTATTACTCTCGAAAGGGAGTCCAGCCTACATGTGACTCTATGTCAATATTGACTCCCTTGAAGAGTCATGCATCATGACTCTCCAAAGGAGTCAGTAAATGTTGACTCTCCAAGGGAGTCATGTGACTCTCCAAACAGAGTCAATATTGACATAGAGTCACATGTAGGCTGGACTCCCTTTATAGAGTAACCCTGACTCCAGTTTGGCTTTCAGTGAGGCCTTCGTTAAATATTTGTATTTCATGGTTCGGCGGGGGGGGGGGGGGGGGGGGGGGGGGGGTGGCGGCAACACAAAACCTGTGGACTAAAAAAATAAACTAGAGGTAAATTGTGATAAGAGATCACGGATATTTATTAGATGGCAATATGCTCTTATTTGTATGGAACCTTGTGACTAATTTTGCCAATCATCAGTCATATCCTCTCGGACCAGTAGCAATTGCATGCCTGAAATAAATGAAAATTTACATTTTGACTCCTAGTTACCTTTTTTGACCTTTGACCCTCAAGGCCATCATTCATATTTTTTTCTTGGCTTATCTATGCGCACAAGGTGTGAAACAAATCTGTTCAAATCCAGAGCATGTCTTACATTTTACCACTGTATGGGTCAACAACCCCTAGTGACCCTATATGACGTGTCACTTTTAATCGTTGAACGACCTATATGTACATTGATACAAGGATTTTTTTTGACCAATTCTGACAATCATCGGTCATTTCCTCCCGAAAAACAGCATTTTGAGTGCGAGGAGTGAGAATGTATATTTTGACCCTAGTGACCCTTTCGTGACCTTTGACCCCATGGTCTTGATTGATCTTTTTTCTTAGCTTATTACTGCACAAAAGATTAAATAAACCCGGAGCTTGTCTAACATTTTACACCTGTTTAGGTCAATGACCCTTAGTGACCTACATGATATGTCACTTTTAATCGCTGACGACTCTATATGTACATGGACACAAGGAATATTTTGAACAATTCTGACAATCATCAGTCAATTCCTTTCGAAAAATAGCATTTTGAGTGCGAGGAGTGAAAATGTACATTTTGATCCCTAGTGATCTCTTCGTGACCTTTGACCCTAAATTCATGTTTGGGTTTTTTTCTTGGCTTATCTATCAATGCGCACAAGATGAATCAAGTCCGGTGAAAATCGGAGCATGTCTTACATTTTACACCTGTTTAGGTCAATGACCCCTTTTGACCCCATATGACATGTCACTTTTAATCGCTGAAGACCCTATATGTACATGGATCCAAGGCATCTTTTGACAAATTCTGCCAATCATCGGTCATTTCCTCTCATAAAAAATAGCATTTTGAGAGCGAGGAGTGAACATTTATATTTTGACCACTAGTGACCCCAACTATTTTTTGATTTTAAAAACCTAACTATTGTATATGCGTACGGTTAAAAGGAATATGTTGACCAATTCCGACAATCCTAGGTCATTTTGACCCCTAGTTACCCTTGTGTGACCTTTTGCCCCTTATGCTTTACAACCTGAGTAGTGGTGCACATAAGGGTACTTCTGACCAAATATGGTCAAAATCGGCTCAATGGTTACGGAGCTCATGACAGAAGAAGAAAGAACTAGAGATAAATTGTGATCGGAGATCACGGATATTAGTCGAGGTCGCGTTGACCTTTGACCTACTGATGGCAATATGCTCTTATTCGTATGGAACCTTGTGACTAATTTGGCCAATCATCAGTCATTTCTTCTCGGACAAGTAGCAATTGCATGCCTGAAATAAATTTACATTTTGACACCTAGTTACCCTTTTTTGAGCTTTGACCCCCAGGTCATCATTCACATTTTTTCTTGGCTTATCAATGCGGACAATATGATACAAATCTGGTCAAAATCAAAACATGTCTTACATTTTACCACTGTATGGGTCAACTACCCCTAGTGACCCGATATGAAATGTCACGTTGAACAACCTATATGTACATGGATACAAGGAATCTTTTGACCAATTCGGACAACCATCGGTTTTACCCCTGTTTAGGTCAATGACCTCTAGTGACACCATATGACATGTCAATCGCGGAGAAACCTATAATAACATCGTTCCGTGGAATCTTTTGACAAATTCTGACAATCGTCGGTCATTTCCTCTCGTTAAAATAGCATTTTCAATGCGAGAGGTAAACATTTACATTTTGACCTTAAGTGACCCCAAATATATTTTGATTTTAAAATCCGAACTTTTATATATAAAAAATATATATGTACGGTCAAAAGGAATATGTTGACCAATTCTGACGATCCTAGGTCATTTTACTAAATTGCTAGAGCGTTTTAAGTTAAAATTACGTTTTGACCTCAAGTGACCCCTGTGTGACCTTTGACCCCCTTATGCTTTACAACCTGAGTAGTGGTGCACATAAGAGTAATTATGTCTAAATATGGTCAAAATCGGCCTAATGATCACGGAGCTAGAGGTCTCATGACAGAAAAAGAAAGAAAGAAAGAAACAGCTAGAATACAGTTTACTAGTCGCTTCTCGACTAATATAAGAAGAAAGAAAGAAACAGAACGAATACAGTATATGATATAAGAAAGGAGAATGAAACAGGACTAATACAGTATATTAGTCGTTTCTCGACTAACATAAATAAAGTTATAGAATTCCTAAAAAGTGATGCATGAGGGAACGAGAAACTGCTTTATTTTATTTAGGCAACAAGTGGGATCTCTATGTTACAATGTCATAGATTGGAGGTTATTGGGTGTCAGATAATTGCATGTGACAACAGGGTGTTTTCATTTGGTTGACGAGCTAAATACTGCTTTCAACATGACTGTATTAGGCGCCTTTTGATGAAAATGCATTCAACTTGAACATAGATTACACATACTATATCTTAAACGGTATTATTGTTTAGTATACCTGGCATATAGAAACGGTGACATGGTTCATGATAAAAAGGAGTTTTTAATTGCATTCGGTGTAGCATAGCATAATATAATTGAGTGCTTAGCCCGCGGTATCTCTTTAAACCTTTGATGACAATGCATTCAACTTGAACTTTAGATTACTCTAAATTATTACTTTATATTATTATTGTTCCGTATACCTGGCATAGAAACGGTGAAATGGTTCATCCGACAACAAGAGGAAATGCTACCAAAACTGGTATATACCTCAATGATAGGACACATAATATTATGTATTAGCCAGTGATAAGTAAGTTATTTTACCGGCCTGGATTAATTTTTATTTCACAACATTAAAAGGTGGAGTGTTCTGTAACTGCAGAGTGAACCATTTACAGGTAAGCCTGATTTATTATCAGAATTAAGATTAATAAGTATTTAAACCGATTATATTAGATAAGCCAACTAAAATAATACGTTGGATTTAAATAGTGCTGTTCGTCAAAAGGACTGACAGTGTTGTAAATTTGCTGCGACTGAACACTGCTAAAAAGAGTGTTGTATTATGGTGACTACCAGGGCAACACTATATAGTGTAATAAACATAATACTACAATGTATGTTCAAATTAAATACTGGTATAAATAAATATACTTCGTTTTATTATTTTATGTAGCGATAATGTATCAATGGAATCTACTCTTTGATCGTAATCGGGTATGTACAGGGTGAGTCAAAATAGTCAGGTCCCGTTTTCAAAAATTCAAGAAAAATACTTCTTGTACAAACTGTTGCAATTTATACCAAAATATCATATTTTTGTTGTTGAATCTCTGATAAATTAAACGATATTGTATGCACAGTATTTAAATATATTATAATATAACTCATTATTGCACAAATATATTCATAAAAATGGACTATGCACTTTGCCTGGTAAGTTGCCAAAGCACAAACTGTTTAAAGATATAAGATCTGTTTTCTCTCAGACTTCTCTCATATCAGTTCGATTAAAATAACAAGTTTCAAAATACTTTGGTCAACATTTTGTTAAAACTCAATAATGTTTGTTATAGGCTATCTCTGATTGCACAAACACTATTGAAAACATAACCGCAAAGACAATAGAATATATTTTCTTATTGTAATTGCTGTGAATACCAACACGCCTTTGATTGACTTATTCAAAAGGCGCGTGTTAAACGTTAACATCCATAGGGATCCCTTAGATAAGTTGGAACAGATTTCATTTCACAGAATTTAGAAAAATTATCATATCTCCCGTTTCGAATAACCAATTTGAATGAAATACATTTTAGGTTATAGCTAGTGATGCCACTTTGCTAGGCAAGTCATTAAATATATTCATTTTTGAATTTTAACTGATTTAAAAATCGGTGAACAAGGGACCTGACTATTTTGACTCACCCTGTAGTTCTCGAGATATGACCGATTGTACTAAGGAAGTCAATTTAAAATTTGGTCAAAATACGGCACTTCCTTTTTTGAAGTAATTAGGAATCGTATCGATCTGTAACTTGGAAGAACTTTATGATTTATGATCAAAAATGCAAATCTGCAAGAAAATCTGCTTTCATAGTAAAAATCAATGATAGAGGGCGCTACTTGCAATGGGATCTACATGTACAGAGCAGTAAATGACATGGTTTACGAAAAGTATGCTAGTTTTCTTTTTTTTCATCGGATTGATGTCATATTTTCAGGATATCATAATAATTAATTGGGCTCTACATTGAGACTAAATTGGTCATGGTCCAATTGTTATACCAATAATTACACCGTCATGAAACAGAGTCCTATTTTTTTTGATTCACCCTGTATTACTTGTGTATTATAAGCAAACAATGGCATTATAACGGTTGGCTGCTCTGGCAAATACCTCACTGTTGTGAGATTTATACTCAGAATTAACATGACGTTTAACCCAGAGTGAGTTAGTAATGTGGTTTTTTTAAATTCTTTATTCAATGATACATAATATAATATACAATAACATCAATATTTACAAAATATATTAATAATAGCAAGTATGTACAATGTGACAATCGATTAAAAACACTGAGTTATAATATTTTAGATTATTTATCATGTTTATAGGTCAAATGTCATATAGACATAATTTAATATCACGACATAATTGATATACATGACATAGTTATTAAAGTGAAATCAGTCTACGGATACAGAGTTCTTTATCAAATAAGAATAAAAGATTTGGATGGTTGCCATATCTAAACTTGCTTATGCACAGTTGCCCAACGGCAATGTGGTTAATAAGTTATGAATGTTATTGTGATAGTTGAATATAACAATTTCAGTGGTTAATACAAAACATGTAGATATTTTATGCGAAATGACTAGCGTAAGACCATAGCTGTTTAACTATATTACATTTGAAAAAGAAATGGTCGGTATAGTCAATTACGTTGCATGTGTGACAAATATCATCATCTACTTTACCCATCTTACATAAAAGTAATTTGGTAGGATAATGTTGTGGAGGATTTTCCAATTTAATGAGATCAACCTCGCTTCATCGGTGCACTGTGAAGTGCCGAGCCAAATGTCGGTCCAATCGAAAAAGTAATTGGGGAACCTCAGTGGCCAGAAATGTGTACCCAGAGGAGGAACAAACAAATTGTTAATCATGGCTTTTCTAAAACTTTTGTTTGTACAAGTACCAATCGAGACTGAATTATAAAATAAACATCTTCGCCGTCAGGAGTCGTGGCTTTGTCATCAGGGGTCTGTGTTAATTTCCAATCAATGGGGAGCGCATTGCGGAGAGCGTAATACTGTAAAATTGCGGCGAGTGTAATACTGTAAACTTACGGCACCCTTATCAATTAGACGATTACGAATTAATGGAATAGAATGAACCATCATCGTCGAATAAGTCACCCACAATGTAAAATAGCGTATTGTTTTTCAATTGGGTAATATCATTATTCCCTATAGCTTGATTAAGACATGATGCAATATCCTCTTAGATTATAATAGCTTATATAAAGTAATATGAAGGCAATCTCTTTAACATACATGTTGTTAAGCTGCTTAAATGTACAGTTACAATGAAATATTCATACCAATACCCAATTTGTTTATATAGTACAATGGGATATTTTTTCAGCATTCAACATCTGAGTTGTTTAAAGTTTCTTGATCCATGACAACTTTAGTGAATCTAAAAATAGTTTGGTGTGAAACATGTTTATACCACCTTTATCGTAATCAGAAATCACTGTGTTACGTTTGAACATGCTTCCTCTCTGCCCAAAATAAATTTGAAGAACATTTTATGGAGTTTTATAATAGTTTCATCGGGGATATCCATGACAGAGGCAATGTAAGACAATTGTGATGCAAACAGTGTTTACCTGTCATTGAGAGGCCAATAATTTTCCAAGCACGTATAGGGGTCATTCTTCGGTAAATGTCACATTTCATGTCCCGATACTATGATATGCTACATCTGGTAATTTCGTCATTCTTAACTACATCTTTTTGTGTATTTCTGTTCATAAATATAATCCCCATCATAACAAAATCATAAAACGCTGAAAAATTATCTTTTTATATAACATTTGCCTAATGTTTGATGCCATACCTTACAAAACCCCATGTCCCGATGGTTACGCGTAAAATGTCCAATTGCCATATTAAATTGGTGGAAAGGATTTTCGTCATGAAAATACTCATAAACGCTAGTTATTTACGATTTAATCATATTTCATCCATCCAAATTATGGCATTATAGGCCTATCGGAGCTTAAATATCTAAAGTAAAAGGTTTGAACACTTGTATACGTAATAAGATTAACACTTTTGTGTTATATGTTATCACTTGTGTTTAAAACTTAGCATTAGTGTTTCGTTATTAAAGCAACAAATGTATTTGTCATTTTAATAGACGATTTGCATTCTTCTAGTCATGTTTTCAACATTTGACATTGACTAGGAGATAGTCTTATCACAATTGAAAATCTTCATAACTAGATGAATATTGTTAAATAACTTCTTTATTTATTACTCATATAATTCGTTACAGTTTGATTGTACACGCTTAGAAAAAATGGTTCTAAAGTTGTCCTGCCAGGAGAACCCTTAAAGGTTCTTTAAAGAACCAAACATAGTTCCCCAAACATCATACAGAACCATTTTTGGTTCTATGGAGAACCTTTTGGGGTTCTTTAATTTTCAAGAACCTTTTTATAACGAACCTCTCTCTTGAACCTTCAAAAAAGGTTCTTGAAAATTGAAGAACCAAACAAGGGTCTTCATAGAACCAAAAATGGTTCTGTATTAACCAAAAATGGTTCTGTATCAGGTTTGGGGAACTATTTTTGGTTCGCTAAAGAACCTTTAAGGGTTCTCCTGGCAGGACAAAAAAGGGTCCTTTAATTTCTTAGAGTGTAAGAGTTATTTGACGAAATCTACGGGACACCTGACCCACTGGATAAATGAAGTTGCCGCCAAATTGGGTCCCATTTTCCACCCGTCTTATAAATGATTGACCCCTTTTTATAGCAATTGTTGGTTAATGTATGGGTCTAAAATCTTTAATGTTGCTTTTTTCACAGACGTTTTAGTTAAATCTCTCAAATATACAGGAAAAGAATTGGTCTCGTCCGGTAAATATATGGGTCCACTCCCCAAAAAAGGGTGAATGTTTGGTTCTATTTTCATTTTGCTGGCGGCACATCACTACCAAACAAAACCCGAGTTACCGCTCCCCTTCTTCCTCGGGCACAGCTAAGGTTTCAATATCCCTAAGGCGTAACAATCCTATACAAGCACTTCATGTTAAAACATGCTTAATTAATAACATATGTTTTGATGCAATTTATATTTTGTCATTGTTCTTCGACTCCTTGTGTTCTAACAATTCATTATTTACTGGTTCTCCTGCCTAGGTACCCAGTGAAGTCAACATGGCAACGCTAGGGTTTCTTTTACAACTGCTGTTCACAGGAATATCTTTACTCGGTAAGAATCCATTTTTATCCCGATTGGAAATCCTGTATAAAACAGTTGAAATCCCTAATAAAGGCTCAACATCAATACAATGAAGTGTTGATGTATTAAAGCAACGTAGGCCTATGGTTAACCTCAGACAATGTTCACAGCAACTCCAGGGTCCCACAACCCATAGGAATATCTTATGTGAGGGTAATATCAGTAAGGTGGGACTATACTCTCCGCAATTTCCTTGAAGACTTCAGTTCCCCACACCAATAATATTACCCAAACTGGTTTGATTTGCAGACCAAATCTGGAGGAGTTTTCCTCGTCCCCATTTCCCTCACAATTGCAGCTATTTAACAAATTAAATATATTCATGTATTAACATTGGTTCTCTTTTCTTTTTTTTCTTCTCGCAACAGGTGGTGTGAAAGGACAAAGTAAGTAAAATAAAGCATGATGAATCCTTTAAGGACAACAGAGCCATATTATGGGTACTGTCTTCTGTACCCTGTGGGAACTGTATAGAACCAAATAGGTTCCAGAAGCCAAAAAGGTTCCAGAACCTCAAATAGGTTCCAGAACCCAAAATATGTCCCAGAACCCACGTTCCAGAACCCAAATAGGTTCCAGAACCCAAATACATGTATGTTCCAGAACTTTAAATAGGTTCTAGAACCCAAATAAGTTCCAGAACCAACCCTAAATAATTGCCAGAAGCTCAAATAGGTTCCGGAACCTCAAATAGGTTCCAAAAACCCCCAAATATATTCTGTACATCAGTTGTTAAAACCGGTCTTTAGTATACCATGTATTGTCATGTTTAAAACAAACAATGACAATAATCTAGAAATGGTCCCCATCAATTGGGTAATATTCTAATATTTGATTTGATTCAGCATATATTTTCATCTGACAAGAAGTATTGCACACACGATACAAATATAAAACTTGAAGCTACAAATAAGCGTACATTTACAGCTCAACATGAACATGATGCAATGCTAAAAGGATAACCCTTTAAGCTAAAAGCTGATTTCCAAAGGGGAACTTCTAATTCTAATCTACTCCTAGTTAGTTTAAATGATTCCGCTACACTGTAAATTACGTGTTTAGATCCGTGTACCGACTTTTGACACAAATTGAATTGCTTAACGCATTTAGATGCTACACACGTTCAGCATCTAAACATGTTTAGTACCTAAGCAAAAAAAAAGCTAAACACTAGTTTGTCCAGACTTTTGACACATGTTTAAATGCTATATATATACATGTTTAGTGGCATTTAGTATGTTAAGTACTTAAACATGTCCATTACCTCAATGTTTAGAATGCAAACATTTTAATATGCAAACATTTTAATATGATAAAATGTTTAGATCTAAACATGCTCCGTGGTAGTGCATGCAATCAGGTTGTATCAGTGGTTGTTATGGCCGTCAACATGTTAGGTTGTGGTCAAAAGTTATAAGAAGTTTTTTTTTTAAATTAAATTAAAACACATATTTTTTATTATATAATCGGTCATTCTGAATAATATTGTAAGTGTACAATACATTTTCTTGGTTAATAATATTGGTTTATACTCTTTTTCTCTGCTGCGAAATAACACTAAAAACTAGTACATTTTCTGTGCTTTTACTATGGTACAAATGGGTCACCGTCTTTATCACAATAATGTACATAAACAGTGATAAGGCGATGGAAGAAACATGTTCAATTGCCCGACCGACCCATTTTTAACAACATTTTTGACAACATTTTGATTTGTTAAAATATATTTCTGATATTTTTCGATTTTCAAAAATGGTTCAAAAAATGAAAAGAATAATAAATAAAACATAAGTCTTTGTGAAATATGAAAATAAACATGACAAGTTTCATTTTCAATCACTGCATGATATGTAAATAATAGATCATGAAATAGTAACAAATGAATAAAATGTCATGTTTATCTTTGCATGATACAGAATGATGTTAAATGAATAAATACATAACTTAATGGGTATAATATCTGGGGAAAATGAAAAACGTTACATGTTTTTCCAACAACAAAAATAGGGTTGGTTTAACAAAATGTACATTAAAGCAATATAATTTATTAATTATATTATTACATGCAAAAGAGTACCAAACTCTTTCATAAATGCCATCCCTGATATGTTAGTACATTTGTAAATGGAATTTATTGTAACAGTTATGTTCTTTTTATTAAGTGTATAATAGTCTGGAAAGTATGCAAATTAAATAAAATCACACATTTTTAATAATTATATAATCGGTCATTCTGCAGTAATAGTGTAAGTTTACAACAAATTTTCTTGTTAAAAATATTGGTTTATGCTCTTTGTCGCTGCTGCGAAATAGAAGTTATAAAAAGTTGATGTGATATCGTTGGTAAGATGGTTAGATCCTATACTTAAAGGACCTCTATGGATTTGATTGGGAATCAGCCAAGGGCTCTCAAAAATGACACATGATTTTAAATTTTGTCATAATAAGTCACAAAAGTAAAGAGAGGTTAATCTGACACATACACTTGGATAATATATACCAACAATCAATATACATAATTTTAAGAGTCAACAAATATTGCATTTTTCCCATAGAAGACAATGATAAATCGTTGTTAGACAATCCCGTTTTCTACTAAAATGGAGTTTGTTTTCTTAACAGAATTGCCACTGAAGAAAATTCAAGCTGCATACATAATTTTCATTATAAATTTGCCTGGGAAAATCTATCAATTAAATGGATGGCTTTTCATTATGAGGAATGTTGCTTGTATTGTTGCTGCTTCAATTGCCGTGCATGGATGCATTAATCCAAGTCATAGAAACCGTAATGAATACAGCCATACAATAACGGCTGCCGGGTGGAGGATTATTAAGTAAACAGATGACATGGATAATGTTATCATTGAATACTATGCAACATGGGAGCTGTTAAACATACAACTTGTTATGGTTCTCTGATTTACGTAGGTCTATGTTTGTAATCAAGTAGTTTTATGAATCTTACTCCCCCTAAATATGTTATTTATATGAGTCTTAAGACCATTTCAAGATTGTTTCATTATCATACACTCTGAATGCCATTTGAATACAAATACATTTATATACCAATCTTTATTGATATACTCCGGGCAGAATCATGTGTATTTATTTTAGAGAAGTTATAAACAGTCATCATGAGCTGATTCCCATTCAAATCCATAGAGGTCCTTCATCAAACTATTCGGTCATCATAAATGTACATCACGGCATATACATGTAGTATGCTGTATAGAAGTTAAGCAAGCTTAAACTACTACACACACAGACACACCCCGAGCAAAGAAATTGATACTACATGTATAGGCTCTCACCTTACCTCGTAACGTCTTACCAACTCACTGAACAACATGACGGCCTCACACGTGACATCACAGTTAAATGTGGTTACATTTGAGATGGAAAATTTAATTTAACGTTTAAACTTTAAATACAGGGTGACCCCAAAAAATGTTAACACTCCGGGCACATAAGGTATCTTAAAAGCAAAGTAACACACGGGTCTAATCTTTATGTATTATGAAAGCTGAGTAAATAAACCTTTCAGTTGCATTTTATTGCGTTCCAATTGGTTATTTAGAACAGGAGATATGCTTCAGCAAACATGAGGAAGCAAAATCGGTTTGGTCCAATCCTTTCAGTATGAAAGTAAAGCTTTTAAAATGCACGAAGCAAGAAGCAACATGATTAAGTCACACACACACATCAGTTAATCTCTTCTTTGTTCTTTTCAACACATTCTTTCGATTCTTTTCAAGCTTAAAAGACATAAATAAATATATTCCACATAAATTAGATAGGTATTTTGTCATGATTTCAAGTTCTATACTCTTTTTCCATGTGCAACGGGAAGCTATTAGTAAAGCAGTCTTTAACATTGGTAAAGCAGTCTTTAACATTGAAATTGAAACATTTCATGTTCTTTGTTGAAATGGTCCATCCAATTAAATAAATTAACTAATATTGCACTGAAATAAAACCTAAGCCTAAATATTACCAAAGAAGATTAAAGATATTTTTCACACTATTGATTCAATTATATTCAATAATCGATACATTCTAACTTATGATTAAATGTTGCAATGGTATTTTTACTTTTGAATTTGCACAATAATGTTTTTGGCATTCTTACAAGTTCGTAGTCATAGTTGTAATTAATGCAAATTGGACCAAGTCGATTTTGCTTGCTCATGTTTGCTGAAGCATATCTCCCGTTCTGAATAACCAATCGGAACGCAATAAAATGCAAATGAAAGCTTATTTACTCAGCTTTCATAATACATCAAGATTAGACCCGTGTGTTCCTGTCCTTTTAAGATATCTTATGTGCCCGGAGTGTTAACATTTTTTGGGGGTCACCCTGTATGTTATGCTTAAGAATTAATGGGTTGTTGCATCTCTTCTCATTAATAAATTCATGTTTCCTACAACGACTGCTAATTAAATTCCATGGAATTGAAGAACACATGTGCCTTCTTGAAATCCCCATTCAAATATCCCATTGGAAATAGCGCATGAATAACTCATCAACCTCATTATAGACAATGTAATCCTACGGTGGGTAGTCTGACAATTTTGACTTCCATTTAAAAAAACCCTTCTCAAACCTTCTCAAAACCTTCTCAATGTATTCACTCAAGTAAAACTAATCCCATTATTGTCACTTGTCTTTAATCTCTCACACACATTGATACCTGATCTCTTCATTCATCTTCAAAATAAGATATTTGGGAGGGAAATTTAGTTTCATGTTGACACCTTTACTTTTATATTTTAAATGGAAATCAACCAAATTCTCTGTACTTTCTCATAGCACCCACATGACCTTGGCACACTACACAGGGCTAGCATTTCATAATGACTTTAGAATTTTTGTTTGACTCAAATTAACTAAATATACATGTGTCACTGAAATATCGTTACAAATGTTTTCATTTTAAATACTAATGTCTTAGTAGGAATATCATTCCAAATGTATTGTAACAAAATTTTAAGAACTTTCGATTAATTGTATAACCCTAGAATACCAAAAAGCAAACACAGTAGTTTAATAGATACCCAGTGTTCTCTCTCAATTTGCATTTACTTTTGGTTGCTAGTGTAGTTGCTGTCATAATAGTTTTGATGAAATTCCAAATAGACGTGCACATGCTTCGTAAAGTGATTTTCAATGTGTAACCAATATGCATTCTGAGCGTGTGCTGAAAAACGGTTACGGTTCACGCAAGTGTTTAGTTGAATTTAGTCCAACTATACTTAAACACACTGTACTCATTGTCCATTACTATAGTTTCATAAATAGTTACTGTTGAGAATACACAACTCCCATGGTATTCACAATACCTGCACCAGGAGGATCAGTTTCCGCCACTTGGACAGAACCTACTGCAACATCAGACGGGGTGACATTAAAACCAACAAAAACACAAACACCACCTATCACCACCTACCAGAGGGGGGGGGGGGGGGGGGGGGGGGGGGGGGGGGGGTGATGGAGGGGGGGGGGGCTTCCCTCCATATTGACGTCGTTTCCGTTGAGATTGGCACTGTCGGTTCATTTGACCAGAGGAATCATGGAATTATGATGGTCAAAAGTACACAGATGAAAATTGTTCGCGCGCTACGCGCGCATATGTGTCCCCAAAATGCAATATTGTACAAGCTTGTTTAGAGCCAAAATGTACCTCAATCGCGCCAAAATAGGTGTAAAGAAAATGTTCGCACAATACGCGGGCAAAACTTAACTCAGACAAATCTTGTCGGCTCATTTTCATTTCTCGCCCACACAATATGAATAACCTAACTACGCGACTGGTTAACAGATTTATACACACATCAATGTTTCATTCTGTTGGTGGGGTGGGGAGGGGGGGGGGGGGGGGAACCAGGAAGATTTCTTTCTTTCACTTTTTTTTCTAGCTCCTCTCAAATGTTCTTGTTTTTTGCTTTTATGTTAAAAAAACCCCTTACCTTCTGACATAAAATATAACTGGGAATATGAAAGAAAACCGGACTTTTCATGGGCCATTTTGACACGAGAGCCTGTTCTTGGCATCTAGCGCCACCTGTATAAAAACTAAACTTATGAGACCATTCTTGCATCATAATGTGTATAAGGACTAGTGATTACACTGACAAAATGTCATCGATATAAAGGGTTCAACAAAAGAAAGTATACCACTTTGTTTATGTCATTTTGAGTAACATTCAATATTTGTTTGACCAAACAGGCTATATAGGCATTTAGATGAGTCTTTTAGGCATAGGCCTACTTTGATACCAAATTTGCCCCCTAACAACAAAGATAAACCATGATTAGCACCATTTAAAATAAAAAAAATCCCATTTTCAAAAGTCGCATTTCCAATAAACAGCACGAGAAAAAGGGACCATTTGTTAACACACATCGGCCGAGTGCACCAATGACGGGTAGCTGAAGAATAGCGCTACCTCGCTAGTAACTGAGGTGTAACCCAAAATTTTGAGAGCGCCAATGCGGGGTAAGCTACGTAGGCTAGGAACTGGCGGGTAATTTACGCTAACTGTTATACCTGACCGGACCCAAGAGTAAGTTGGGGCATAACATTTTATGCCACAAGTCAGTCGATTCTAGCAGTAGCGTAAATTTGTTGTGAACATTGGAGGGGATGATTCGCTGATGCTGAAGGACCAATTGCGCTTGCATGACCAGGAGGTGTCTATTTGAAGTGGAATGTGACCCCTAATTAGCTGAAAGATTTTATATTTTTGAAAACAAATTCATGCAATTTGGTTATTTCTTTAGTCAAAATTTAGATCAACTCCTGTTGCCCATTCAAACACTAATCACACCGATTTTGGGTCATATTTTGACCAAAATGTACTAATTGTCCAAGGATCTTAAATGAGGACTAAATAAATAAACTTATTATTGTTTTTATTAATTAAAAACTGATAAAGCCAAGTTTCAACAATATTATGAAGGGTATGGAACTAGACGAACGAAAAAAATAAAAAAAGCATATCGTTCCGTGCGTGGTCTGAGGATCGAACCGGGGTTCCGCGGTTATCAAGCGAAGGACAAGGTATCCACGCCAAGGAAGTATTTGTGTTAAGAGATGTGTTATAATTGTATATAATTGTTTCCATCGGGTGATTGTGTTTGTCATTAAAATTGTGCTTTTTGGTGAAATGTTGGCCATAAAATGGCATCATTTTTTCCGGATCGCAGGCCGACTCCACGTGATTCTTGATTTACACTCACCTATGACCTAGCGAGTGACGATACGTTTTTAATATTACGGAGGACCATTGGCGTCAGAATTTTACAGTAAACAATAGGTTATCACTTGGCATATGCGCCAATTAATTTTGTAAGGGAACGATGCTGATTATTGTGGATATTTACCTCGCTAATTGCTATTCTGATGTTAATCGCCAGATATGCTCTAAGAATTACATCGTTCGTACGTTACGCTACAGTTGACGTTTTTGACTGCTTGATATTGCATAGTTACACATATCAAGTCCTGATCCCAATCGTATGGTTTGAGGGCCATTATAATGTTAAAACCTGTAGAAAATATGCGCGCAGAGCGCGCGAAATTTTGCAGTTTTTGAACTGAAATGGTCATTGAAAACTGGTTGGAAGCCTTCAGATACATTAAGCTTAATTAATGAACATTAAAACTCTGCGCGCACAATTTTGCATTTTTAACACTTAAAGGGTCCAGTATAACGTTTTAACGTTACCCATATAATATTTGGTTTGGTTCGAGACCATTATAATTTTTTATGATTTTCAGTTTTTAAGCTAAAATGGTCTTGGAAAACTTTCCTGAAGCCATCTTGTTCAGCGTGAATAATGATACTTTGAAACTAATACGCGCGATGCGCGCAACATTTGGCATTTCTAAAAAACTAAAATGGTCCAGAATGAATTTATTAACGTCCCCCATATAATATTTGGTTTGGTTCGAGATCCATTATAATGTTGGAACCTGTAAAAAGAATGCGCGCGAAGCGCACAAAGATTTTCAGTTTTTAAACTAAAATGGTCATGGAACACCACCTGAAGCCATCTTGTTTTTGTTGAATAATGCTAACAAAACATGGTCAAATGTTCAGTATAGGCATGATAGGCCTACAGCCTGTATGTCCGACATCGACATAGACCTATACCATTACGTGAGATATCGATTGTGCCCCTGGTGCACACACAAATCCTGGTCTCACGCAAATAACGACAGTTGTGCTTAATGATTTTGGCCAGCGATGTTGTACCATTTCAATAATACGGGCAAAATATTTCTCTCTAAAGCAATCTTGAGCAGTTGAAATTACGAGGTGCTTTTAGGATGTAACGTGCCATTTCAAGCTGAAGATTCTCGATTGCCTTTACATCTGCTTGACTAACAGGAAACCACACTAAACTTGCATAATTTATCAATGGAAGAGCTATTGTTTTCCATAGGATATCACCATAATGTACACGATTAAAGTAATTTAAAATATGCAATGAGTCTGTTACTCTTTTTAACTACTTCCTGAATATGACAATGAGCAGAGAGGTTGCGTGATATGTGGACACCTAAATACCTATATGAATTAACCTCAGATATATATTAATCGCCCAAGCTCCTTAACTTATTCTTATTTATGCGTTGCCCGATAATCAGAACATTAGATTTATCATTGTTATAATTCAATTTCCAATCAATAGCAAATGTAGCAGCTAATTCCGAGCATCCTCTTTAATTCATTCTCATAATTTGTAAGAAGACCCGCATCGTCTGCCCAGAAAAGGCTACTAACACATACGTTATGAATTCTCACACTAACTTCATGTTCCTTTAACAGCTTTGTGAATTCATTAATGAAGATAGAGAACAAAACTGGCGATAAAACACAGCCTTGCTTAATACCTTCTGGCACTTCAAAGTAATCAGTCTCTATATTGCCAAATTGAACTTGAGCTTGGACATTATCATATAAGGCATTAATTAAACTCCATCTTCGACCTGTTAACCCCGAGTTCCAGGCTGCTTAAAGTAAGCCCTCCCTCCAAACGGTATCAAAAGCTTTGCGAAAATTCAAAAATGCCAATACGTTTGTTTACCCTCTGCTAATTGAAATGAAGCAATATATACTTTTTAGAATAAAAATGTGGTTTTCGCATCTATGTAATGGACGAAATCCTCCTTGGACTTCTGAGAGAGTATTATAGTCTTCAAGGATTTTTCATACAGTCATTACAATTATACGGTTAAATATTTTATATACACACGAAGTAAGTGAAATTCCCTGTAATTATCTAAATCCGTGCGGTCACCCTTCTTAAAAATTGGAACAATGATGCTACTATTCCATTCCGTAGATATTTTCTCAAGATCAATGAATTTCTTAGAGATAGACTTGTGTAAGCTATCCCCAACAATTTGAAGAAGTTCATTTGTGAGACCATCAAGACCTGGGGATTTGTTATTCTTAGCAAGATTTTAAGTCTTCTATAACAAGTCAGTCGCTTCAAATACCTAGGCTCTGTGAAAACCACATCTGCCAGTTGCACAGCTGATATAAGAGCTAGAATCGGAATGGCCAAGGGAAGGATGATAGAACTCCAGGACCTATGGAATGACCGCAACCTCACAACAAACCTAAAAACAAAGATTGTAAAATCATTGGTATGGAGCGTGCTCCTTTACGGTCTGGAGGGATGGACTCTAATCAAAGCAGATGAAAATCGCATAATGGCTGCTGAAATGTGGATCTGGAGAAGAATGTTAAGAGTTAACTGGAAGGAGAAAAGAACCAACATAAGTATCCTGAAAGAACTTGGTGTAAAGCGACAACTGCTAGGAGAGCTTATCAAAAGAAAGCTGGCCTACTTCGGGCACATCATTAGAGGCAGTGGTAGCTTACTGGCACTCCACATCATAGAAGGGAAAGTGGAAGGCAGCAGGAAAAGAGGTCGTCAAAGGAAACAATGGTTTGACAACATTAAGGAATGGACTGGTATGAGTCTTATAAAGGCCAAGCGTCTGGCACAAGACAGAGTAGCTTGGAGAAAGATGATCCGGAGATGTGATCGTATGGCAGCCAATCGTCATATCTGACGGAGGCCGAAGAAGAAGAAGAAGATAACAATATCAATATTGATTTTAACATCATACAAAGAATGATCATCATTTGAATTCTTATTTGATTGACACCTGATAGAATTAACCATTCCATTCACTAAGTTATCTGGCATCACCATTATTGACTCTATTTACATCACCATTCAAGTTCATATGCATTTTACCTAAAGTACTCCAATATTGAAGAATAGTCTGATTCATCTTAGACTTTTCATAGATTATTTCTTTAGATTTCGGTACTTAATCGGTCATGTGACCCGTTGCCATAGAAACAACGGCCATATTGGATCATCTTTTTTACTACGAGGACACCTTGCACGCAAGATATCTCACAAACTATACATCGTAGAGTATTGGGACAAAGGGCAAATGAGAGCTGATTAAAAAGGCTATAGAACGAACTAAGATCTAAGCAATTGAACACTATTAACTAGGGTAATTGTGATTTTGTGTTCACCACAAAAATTAATAATGATTTTTCTCATAGGGTTAGAGTCTCCATTCTAATTCATTTTAAAGCTAATCTTATTAACAGTATTCTGGCCGAATTCGAAATTAGTTACGGAGATATCGTCAGTTAAAAGTCGGGTCATTAGTAAATACGAATAATTAATACTCATTAAAGGTAATTAATCGTCATTTTTTGTATCAAATTAACTACATTTGATTTAAAATTGAAGTTTTCACTTATTTAAGACATCTTAGAACACTAAATGCATTAATAATTGGAGTAATCAAATCAAATATGACATTTTTGACCAGAAATGAGATACTTAAAACAATAGAATACATAAGAATTAAATACATGCGTTATATACGAAATGTTCGACTTCGCGACGGACTTGGACGCGCGAAATGTATCATAACTTTGCAGAGGAATATCCGATTCTGTTAATTTTAAAGCAAATGAAAGCTAATTCTCTGGGCTGTGATTTAAAGCCAATAAAACAAAATCCATAATATAAAACCTTTCAACCCCTAATTCCCCCTTAATAGGTCTAAATGTCGCCAACGCCAAGAATGAAACTAAACTTGCGATAGGTCTAAATGTTGTATTGATAAGTCCTGCCTGAAACAACATGGGACACAGACGACATGCAACATTGACCCTAACTCCCCGGGTGTATTTTTCTGAATTAAAGTGGAGAAAAATTTGGTCAACTTTGAGGGAAAATCAGTCTCCGCACGCGCCGCGGATAGAACCCTATTGCTCTTCCGACTGAGTTACACGGGTAATGTTCAAACAACTTGAGTTTTCTTTTAAAATAAGTTGTATTAGAAGTCGAAACAAGCAATCTCACTACAAATTAAATGATTTACCATGTTTATTTGGATTTTTTATCTCTAGTTACCATTTGTTTATTTTCTGGTATTTTTCGTATTTATTACATTCTAATCCGTGTAATTTTCACTGAAATATTGTTGATGTCTTTTAAAAACACTTCAATGAACCTTAAGAAACCTAACATTATGAAATACCTTATCATCCAAGTAGGTTGAAATAATTTTCCGCAAGTGGGCCAAAGTTACACACATGTGGCGTAACTTTGGCCCAGTCAAAGATTAGGGGGAAAAATACCTAGAAATACTTAAATTTAAAAAACAAAGAAATCGTGGAAGAGGCAAATTATTGTATACTATCAACTAGTCTAGTTTACCAACAAAAAAGTATCTTCCATGCAATGAATAAAAACAAAATGTAAAACATTGGGTCAAAGTATCCCCATTCTATGGTAACTGCTGAACATTTGTGCTTTTCGCACATTTTGTTCTACATGTTTCAACATTAATTGTAAAACAAAATCATCTGTTTCCAAAATAACCTTATAAACTACATAGGCCTTAAAGCCGTATAAGTACAGATTTGTGTGTGTATTTTTTTCATTTAGAAATATTCAACATCTGAGTAGATGTCATGAAATGAATCATGAAAAATGACGAAGATAAATGAGATATTTGAGACCCCTGTTTTTTTAATAATTGTTTACATTTCAGAAAATTAACAATGCTGATACAGGAATTATTTTTTTAAAACTTTGTTTGTAAGCCTTTTTTCATTAATTTTCTGACGAAAAATGGGCTCCGTCCGTAGGGTAATGCAGCAAAAGAGGTTCCACACATAGTTCTTCTCTTGCATGCGGTTATATAAGACAACATTTTTTGTTGTTGATTTTTTGCCTTATAATAATGTGAAGTATATTCAATTTGAGATTAATGCAAAGTTCATCCCATTGAAAAACTACTGCACTCGTGGTCATGACACTTGGACTGGTTTTCAATTTACGTATATTCTATGTGTGACGTAAAGTGAGTACGTAAATTAAGAATAAGGTCTATTATGAATTAATTTATGTTTTTGGTGTGATATTTCCCTCTCTTCTTTTCTTTCAGGGAAGGGGGGGGGGGGGGGGGGGGGTCATGTTTTCTTTTTTTCTTTTAAATCAGCAGAGCAAAAAAGTGTCCAGTCTGTAGTAGGTGTTAATGCGTAGTCAAATATTGTGTTCATTTCTACAGGTTATTTATAGAGCTAAAAACTTTTTTTCATCTGGATTCAGCTCTCTTGAAGCACCAGCAAAAAAGCAATTCAAAAGACAGTATCACCACAAAATACAAGCTCTCAAATAGGCCTGCATCATAATAAAGTTTAAAAGTCCAAGACAATTTACTAAAACAGCAAAAGAATGATTCTAAACATTAATTTTGTTCACTCGATTTTCATTTCATCATGATTTCATCTTTGAGAATAAAGAGCAAACATTATGAGTCGAAAGTAAAGAAATTAGGCCATAAAGAAATGGGACCATAAAGCATAACACTCAAACACGACGGTACACCTTTCAATCGTTATGGCCCAGTTATGTTCACCAACGACTGTTTCCATGCTGAAACGAGACGTGTAGAAGGATATGAAGATAAAGTCAAAATTCGAAAGTCATAACCGCTATGAAAAAAGGCAAACAATGACTGCAAACTAGTCAATGGCGATAGCGTTCGAGCTACATTGTCTTCGTGTGCATGCTGTACATTATAAGTTTCATAAACCGCTTATTCGTTACTAGCTGATTTATGCAGAACGAATGAACAATTAATTACAATTTTGACGTCGTTCATCAACTGCAGACACACGACACCAAGTTTACAATCGTTGGCCTCGCTTTCGTTATGATTAGGTATGTATGTATAATTAGTGACGTCACATCGAGTATGTCTCCCCAAGGAGTTATCATTGATAACTCCTTGGTCTCCTGTTTAGACTTGAAATCGCGAATTATGAATAACGTCTATATAATGTTCCAATTAATTTTAACGGGTATGGGGAATTTGACAGTTCCCCATCTGTCGAATCGAGCGCCCTACCTTCAATGGTCTCATATGGCCGGAATAAGCGCGACCTTGTAAACAAAGTTAATTAAAGTATTGATGGAAACAGTATAAAAGTCTCTCAGAGAGAGATAGGACCAGGACTCCCAAGTAAAACTGGCAATTCATGACCCCGGGATTGTAGATTTAACGGTATATTTATTTTATTTTAATTGTTTCGTAAATGAGTTGTTCAAACATGCAACGGAATTATATGACATTGATTTGGAATCCTGACCCTAACCCTAATCAAATGGCCTAAATCCTCTTACGGAATAGTCTTTAAAAACGACAACCAATGTCACTGTACGGATCATCGCGCTCTTTTCAAAGTGTTCGCATTCAGTGGCGGCACCAGCCTCACTTTTTTTTTTGGGGGGGGGGCAGATTTTTTTAGGGGGGGGGGGGGGCATGAACAAAAATGATGCGCGTGCAGCGCGTAAATTTGTTGTGCCTTCTTACGCTTAAATGGTCAAATTTGGTCTAATAGGCCTACTAACTAATTTTGAATGAAAATGCGCGTTTGCGCGCAAAATTTAGCTGTTTTATGCTAAAATTGTCAACATTTGGTCTAATTAAACCTAATTAAGTAAGAAAATGTGCGCGCAGCGCGAAAAAAATTGCCCTTTATGGTTAAATTGTCTATTTTTTTCTTATACAAAATTTAAAAAAAATTGGGGGGCTAACTGGGGGGGGGGGGGGCAATATTGTTTTCTACCCCCATGCCCCCCGTAGTGCCGCCACTGTTCGCATTAGAGATGATTGTCTTAGATCGGCGTTCGAGTCTCGATCTCGCTGAATTTCTCTAATATTTATACATACTTTCACTATATATTTTCTGTGTTTTTTTGGCATTATTTTGGTAATTGATTCCCGCATTAAAAAAATTGATTAGATGATTAGATTGACCGTATAAATGTAATTCTAGATCTTTGTAGTGCAGCATTTTACATTTTGGTGGTTTTTTAAGCTAACTGCTAGTCGCGAAACAATGAACACATACGTGACCTAATTACCGTTGTAGTCATGGTATTCATAGAATAAATAACACGAATGCGACGGAAATAAAACGTTAAATGAAAATGATGACTAAAGGTGGTGCCCCTTTGTATAAGCAGGCCCTATTAATGCATTGTATACTCATGAATGCGACGGAAATAAAACGTTGAATGGAAATGATGAATGGAGGAAATGCACCTGCGTAAATACAGTAGACTAGCCAGAGGCAATAAATATGTTCACAAATATTTTATCACGGCATTCTTTGTTACAGTTCACCAAAATGGTAATGAATTCGTCTTTAACATGTATTTAGAGGTAATGATATTTCCATACCTTTAACCTTTAAATTTGACCGAAATAAGTAAATGGGTGGCATTAGGTTTGCCTACTTCATGTTAGTTGTAACTAGATGGCGCCGTTTTCGGATAACGTGATTTTTGGTTTGAGTTCCTTATTAATGATGCAATTGGATCCTATAGGAAACGTATACGACGTGCGGATCCATCCATCCATCTATCCATACATCCAACCGCGGTTTTCGGATAACGTGATTGTTTGGTTTGAGTTCCTTATTAATGATGCAATTGGATCCTATAGGAACCGTATACGACGTGCGGATCCATCCATCCATCCATACATCCAACCATCCATCCATTTATCCATCCATTTATCCATCCATTTATCCATCCATCCATCCATCCATCCATCCATCCATCCATACATCCAACCATCCATCCATTTATCCATCCATTTATCCATCCATTTATCCATCCATTTATCCATCCATCCATCCATCCATCCATCCATCCATACATCCAACCATCGATCCATTTATCCATCCATTTATCCATCCATTTATCCATCCATTTATCCATCCATCCATCCATCCATCCATCCATCCATCCATCCATACATCCAACCATCCATCCATTTATCCATCCATTTATCCATCCATTTATCCATCCATCCATCCATCCATCCATCCATCCATCCATACATCCAACCATCCATCCATTTATCCATCCATTTATCCATCCATTTATCCATCCATCCATCCATCCATCCATCCATCCATCCATACATCCAACCATCCATCCATTTATCCATCCATTTATCCATCCATTTATCCATCCATCCATCCATCCATCCATCCATCCATCCATCCATCCATCCATCCATCCATCCATCCATCCATCCATCCATCCATCCATCCATCCATCCATCCATCCATCCATCCATCCATCCATCCATTCATCCATCCATCCATCCATCCATCCATCCATCCATCCATCAAATAAGAAAACCTATCCAACCCCCACCCAACCACCATCCACACACCAAACCAACCAACCAACCAACCAACCAACCAACCAACCAACCAACCAACCAACCAACCAACCAACCAACCAACCAACCAACCAACCAACCAACCAACCAACCAACCAACCAACCAACCAACCAACCAACCAACCAACCAACCAACCAACCAACCAACCAACCAACCAACCAACCAACCAACCAACCAACCAACCAAATATGTAGGAACTCTGAAATGCTTATCAATATAAGAAAAGGGTTGAAGTAGTGGCTCTCTATTATAGACATTGGGTGACGCTTTGTGTTCATCGGGGTGGATTCCCCTTCCCTGGCAGTGGAGAGGGACGGGAAGAATTTTGAAGACACCAATGTAGCAATCAAATATTCTCTTTCCTTGTCATCATCTTCTCATTTCTCTGTAACTGCTTGCTTTACATAATCGCTAGCAATTTAATTTCGCTAGGAAATCCAATTCGCTAAATTAAATTGCCACCAGTTATAATAATTTTAATGGGTATATAAACTTAGTATATGAATATAGAAGATGGTCTAAAATAGTGACATTTTATTGCCGCCAAAAGGTTGACCAAATGCTAATTCACTAAATTATGTTTTCCTTGTAAAATTATAATTTGTGTTAGCTTGAAAAAATAGAACTCGTTTAAACGCCAAAGCAATAAAACATGTGTGACACTGTCCATGGACTTACCCTCTATAATGGATATCTTGACAGGATATTTACAGGATAAAAGGTTGTTTAAAATATATACGTTGCTAAAAGTGCTGTTATCATCCGTTGGTTGACGTGGTGATTACAATTAATTCAATGTAGAAAGTTAGGCATTGTATAAAAGTAAAAAAGTCCCCAGCGTTGAGCGATTCGTCGAGAACAAAGTCCTTAAAATGTTGGTGGGAACTGTTTCTGTTGCTGAAATATGTTGCGTAAAAATATTCCACTGGCAACTGTTGCATGAGCATTGAGGAAAATTACGCAACAGTTGATGCACGTTACGCACATGTGAATGTTAGGCAACTGTTGTCTAAAAAAACCAATTTCTTGATTGCGTCATTCAATCATTATGGCGTCTTTTGCACGAGCAACTGTTTGCACGAGCTGAGATTTCTGGATCTGGATAAATTATAATCTGGTAATATAAAACGGTGAATCCGCATCAACATCAGAGTTTGTGACATCTGACAGGCGTTTTGTGAGTTCGGTTTTGAATGTTTGATGCTTGGTCTGTCAAGAAGATGATGTGATAGATCGGTCTAAATCTCTGTGGTCGTCCATGTAATAAGCTTATTTCGTCATGTTCGTATAGGTTTAAAATACCCAACAAATCACTAAATAAAAGCCCACAACCAATAAACAATGAAAGACTCAACAAATGGTTAAAAAATGCTCAACAGTTGAGCTGTTGCATACTTTAATAACTGTTGAGTGAATATAATTGCCCAACTTTTGAGTAACTAGAATTGTTCAACTGTTGGTGAAAACATGTTATCCAACGCTGTTATCCAACGCATGTTATCCAACGTTGGGCAAATTGTACTCAACAGTTGAGCGGTTGCATACTTGAACAACGTTGTGTAAAATGTTAAGTAAATATTTAAGCAACCTTTTTGCAGTGTAGGCTTTGTCGTGTCATATATAACATTGCAGTTTTGTGGAATTGGAAGTTGTCAATGTTTTGTTTGTCGGGCGTTTTCTGTCTTAAAATCTACGATTTATTCTGCTGTTTTTCATCCGTTTCCGTCACACTCAATGGAAGATCTGTTCTTACTGTTCAGCCCTAATGAATATACTTTTGTAGCTGAGATTCAAAGCTACAATATTGTTGAATATTTGATTAGACTATATACGATAGAAGAACTTTTGGAGTAATTCTGTTATACCTTTCACAGGTATTCATAGTGCATGATTTTAAGAACGACGCATTCTACCGATGTTGGTGTGTAGGGTATCATCATCATCATCATCCGTCGGCAGCAGAGCAGGCGACTACAAGATTTCTCCATGCACGACGATCAGTAGCAAGTGCGGCAATCTGTTTTTCTTGGATTGCACCTTCTTTGTCCCCGAGTAATTGTCTTACATATGTAAGGTATGAAGTGTGCAGTCGACTTGCCATGTGTTGGTAAGTATAGAACATATCTTTTTGCAGGCTCTTCTTCTGGCAGCCGGAGGAGGTGACCAAGGAATCTCAACTGCCGTAGCCTTACCAAATGAATAAGTGGCTCAGTGCTGGTCATGGCGTAAACGCTGGTGTTTGGGATATGGTCAATCCGCCTAATATTCAGCATAATTCTGTAGCAGGAGGTGGCAAAGGCATTGATTTTATTTTTTCATGTCTTGAGAGATCCCAGAATAGTAATGCAGGTGATATGGGTATTTTGGGACTCTTCCACAGGCGTTCCAGCTTCCAAAAAGCACACCAAGCCAGTGACTTTCTTCTTTTAAGGTCGCTTGAACCAGATGCCATCATAGAGCCAAGATATCTGACATCTGATACATGGTTGATGGGATCACCATTGACTTGAAGTGTTGGATGGGGGTTGCAGTGAGTAGTCATGTACGCTGCCTTAGGTGTGCTAATGATGAGGCCGAGGTCGGCTGCTGCCGCCGCTGTTCTGGCTAGCTGGGCCTATGCCCGCGGAATTGAAGATTCCAACAAAGCAATGTCATCAGCGAAATCTAAGTCATTTAGCAACTTGGCCAGGTGACGACTGGAGCGACGAGGATGTGTTAAGACTCCCGAATCTAGCTCTGATGGGGCCTTCTTCAGTAGGTAGTCGACCAATATAACAAATAGAAAAGGAGCCAAAACATCTCCCTGCAAAACTCCTGTGGAGACATCAAATGGGTCTGAAATGTTTCCATCTACCATTACAGCGCTTCTAGAGTTGTTGTATAGCACACTTATAGCATTGACTACAGGCTGTCTCAAAATGATTAGTACCCATCGATGCCCAAAGTTCAATCATTTTTATCATCATCAAAATCGATAGGATTAGGTACGTTGTTTTTACATCATCTTTGTCATACTATACTATTTTATTCGAATTTTAGATCATGAATATCGGATTTATAAAAACTCAAAATACACTCCATTATGTAAAACATGGTGATTTCACCTTTTTGGCAAAGTGCTAAAAAATGTGTGTGCTATTACAGCTTGTTTGAAAGAAACTTGTGTATTCTCATAATCTATTGTCTACTCAATATAATCTTGTGTGTCTTTCTGTTGTAACTGTACGGGAAAGGATTCAATTCAAACTCTGTCTTTTTGTCTTCAAAAGCATGAACAATACTGCACCTGGATATTTATGCAATTTACTGTCACCATATGTTCCTCGAAGAGCTCTTCGTTCTGCAAATGACATTACTCGCCTAAATGTTCCTAGGACAAATAAGGTCTTGGGTCAGAAATCTTTCAGTGTAGCTGGTCCACTGGCATGGAACAATCTCCCTCGTACCATAAGAGAAACTGACAATATCTCTCATTTTCGTTGTAGTCTAAAGACTCACCTTTTTCCATGCTAAATGTATTTTGTGGACTGATGTGTTACATGCGCTATGATCTAGATGGAATAGCGCTATATAAATATTAATTGTTATGTTATGTTAACTGTAATTGGCTATGGGTGTTCAAATCATTACTAATAATTCTCGTTAATTCAATGTAACGGGTAAAAGAAGTTTGTCACACTTGAGTGACCCCATGCATTGTTTTATTTGACAAGTGTTTAGGGACTTTTAAATGAAGTGGTATTTGGTGAATCACCAGTGCAGTGGCTTAGATTTTATTTTCACATTGGAGTTGGATTTCGTGAGGTTAAACACTAAGGGACTTTATTATTTTTACCAGGTTTGTAGGAAATTGTATCCCCAATATGAAAAAGAAATATAAGCCACTGTTAATTACACATGACCACGTCTTTACCTGTTTAAATGTCCCTCAAGTTTAGCCTCAAAACTAGCTAATTATAGAAACAAAGCTCGGGGTCGCTCAAGCGTGACGATCCATTTTTACTCTTCAAATTGAATCCAAATGAAGAAGTATTAATCGTTTGAACAACAATATGATACAACAACAGTTTAAAATATAAAGGTACCACAGATATTAGCAGACAAGAGATTAATAGAATGTATCAGTGTCTTTCAAACAAGCTGTTTAAAACCCCTTTTTTTTGCACTTTGCCAAAAAGGTGAAATCACCATGTCTTACACAATGGAGTGTAACTTCATGAAAATAAGTCCGATATTCATGATCTAAAATTCTAATAAAAGGGTACAGTTTATCAAATACGATAAAAAACAAACAGATCTAATCTCATTGATTTTGATGATGAAAAAATGTATTCAACTTTGGGCATCGATGGGTACTAATCATTTTGGGACAGCCTGTACAGCTTCTGGAATTCCATAATGTCGCAGTACTGAGAGCATTACCTTTCTGTTGATGGAATCAAAGGCTTTCTTGAAATCGATAAATGTTACCGCCAGCGGGAGCTGATAGTCTTGAAAACTTTCCATGATCCTTCTGAGTATGTGAATTTGTTGGGCACAACTTCTCCCTGGTCGAAATCCTGACTGGTTGTTCCTCAGGATGGAGTCAACTTGGTCACGGATCCTATTTAGAAGGATCCTGTTGTATACTTTAGCAGTAATCGAAAAGAGGGATATTACCCGGTAACTGGTCATGAGGCTAAGGTCTCCCTTCTTGGTCAAAGGAACAATAACACTGGTGGTCCATTGGCTAGGTGGTATGAGAGTCGTGTAAACTTCTGCACAGAAATTATGGATTACATCTGCCATTAATCGCCGCCACTCTGGAGTGCTTCTGAGGTGATCGCACAGTCAAGACCTGCTGCCATGTAGGGTATAACAGAAGTATGCCGAACTTGTTGGATGACCCTCGTATTTGAATCATTTGTTATATGAATATAAAGGCAACCAATCTCATGATTAACAGTTTATTATTCAACCAATCAGAAATAAACTTTCAAAGGACTAATATACAATCTTCTACAGTCGACGCCCTTTTCCCTTGATTTTATTTTGAAAGCAGATTTTCATGCTGATGTACACTTCTGGTCATTAAATGTAAATACATTTTAAGTTAGGCGGTACGATTCCTAGTTCAAAGATAAAGGGTGGTCCCTGAATGATCGCGTAATTTAATCGTGTTTATCTCATGACTCGTTAAGGTTTCTGAAGGTGCGTGTGGCTTAGAAAAAATAAAATTGACATTTTGTTTTTGTTGCAGGACTAGTATGTGACAATGGATGGAATTTTTGAGTAGTGCTACGATGCTTAGTAAGTTTCAAAGAAACAAAAGTACCTATCACTCTCTACCGCAGTTATGGGTTGACAGATTGGTAGATACATTCTCGATGCCTTAGTATATGATTGTCCATAAAATCATTCACAATATCAAATGGTGCCCAGGGCAGAGAAAAAATATTTTCTATCTGGGAATTATTTTGAAAAATGAAACATTTTCTGCGAGATTATTCCTACAAAGTGCGCCTTTGAAACTTAAAAGGATCACAAAAATAGTATTTTGCATTTCTAACTTAAAGGGACTCGAGAGATTGGCGAGAAAAACGAAATTAGGAAAAAATCAAGTGTTTCGATAGATTAGGTACATAAGATCCCTGAAGCGTAAACATTTCCGGAAAAAAAATGAAGTGATGGGGCTATACTCTGTTTGGCCATCTCGAGACAGTGACGTAACCACGTATTCTACTAATTGCATCACATAACGCGCGCGCATACTTGCGGCGCTGGCGTACAAACACGAGCGTTGAAAGGCGGAAGATACACACGCGTGCGTAAAAGCTGCGCCTGTTCAGTTACGTCACTGTCTCGAGATGGCCAAACAGAGTATAGATAGAAATTAGGGTGAAGCAATTTATATGTCCTTAATTGGGCTGATAATATTTATTTCCCAATTGTCACCCACAATCACAATCAGGGAAATTTGAAAATTTAGTAATTTATGTCATGATAAATGTTAAGGGACATGTTGGTACCAAACTCAATGCTATATCTCATTCATATCCAATGTTTTGGATTACTGAAAATTACTTCGTCTCAAAACACCAAATACAAATGATCAAGTTAAGAACAAGTGTTCAATGAAATGATTGAGAAATAAATATCAAAATTAGTAAATTAACTTTTCATTTTCATGAATTGGAATCTTTTTTTTAATTTTTATTTTTTTATATATATATATATACCGGTATATATATATTTTTTCCTTTCTTTTTTTCCTTCTTGACAGCTGATATAAACATAATTCTGTCACTTACTCAGTGACCTTAAGCTACATACACCCTTGTTTTCATGGGTAACATATTGACAAATAATATTTAAATGAAACTTATCCGTTAATCAGTGCAGAGACTTTGCCATTTATGCCATTTTTCCAGAAAAGTATTCAAGTCTGAATTACATGTGGCTTGGTATTTTAGAATATTGTAATAATACTTAATTTCGTGTTTGAAAGTGTCTAAATCTGGCTGTTTTTCTGTCACCTTTGCTCTATAAATATGGAATTTCGCCATTGTCATTGTCAATGTTAGGGTGAAATCCAAATTTGATCCAAAAAGTATTTTTACTGGATTCATATTCAAGTCCACATTTGTTTGACCTTTTAACCCACCTTTTAAAGATATTCCAGAGTGATTTTGAGATTCGACAAGTTATGAAAAGATGCGTAATTGTTTCTGAGGTTTCTTTACAAAAAGTGCATAAGTCATCTCCTCTAATATTACATTTTAGCAAAAGACTATTCGTAGTCTATTTGCCACTTATTAATGGATTGTTTCATTTTCTTTGATTTTATAAAGACTTTGTAGAATAAAGTACAACCTTTTCGCTGTTTGAACAGTAGTTCCACGTTACTAGGTCTAAAAGGTGATACTAGTTTCGACCCATTTAATTGACTGATATTGAAGTTTGACTTAATTGCTCTTATAATACCATTATACTCTAGGACATTGGTTTTCACTTGATAAATTTCTTCGAACTCGTCTTTTGACATAAAAGTCCCATTATCTTTCAGTAAATCATTGATAAAAATGACACCCTTTTCCTTCCAATGAGCATAGTTTATCGATTTACCTCCACTCTTTATTTTATCATTCCACCACAAATATTGCTTTGCAATGCGATTGAAGTATAAAACACCGTTGTTAACAATGCATATCAAAGATGACCAAGAGAATAGAGCATCATACCAGAACTTATTCTCTATCTTATTTTTTGTTGCATTAAAATGGAATAAACCTGTACAACAAATATCGTCTTTTTTGGCCTTTAAACATAACCTATACAATGTTATCCAACGTTTTTCACCTTGCAAAACCCTTCGAATAGAATTTATTTTCAATGCATTTATATGAGATTCCACATCTGGCATTTTAACACCTCCGTTCTCATAATTTTGCACAAACTGAGATCTTTTTATTCTGTCTGGCTTGCCACCCCATACATATTTAAAAATCATATCATTAACCGTTTTTATGAAATCTTAAAATCCTTTTTTTCATCAGTTTAAGTGACTTATCATAGTTCTGTTCAACCATTTGTGTCAAATCAGTATTAAAAGAAATTCCTAAAAAAAAAAAAATTCACACATTTTCCCAATTCTGTTTTTATATGACCCAATCCATACTGCTACTGTTTTATCTATATTGATTTTTAAACCAGACATCTCACGGAAAATATTTTCAATGTATCAAAAGTGCTTTTTAGTGACCTTTCTGTACCATCTAATATTAAAGTTGTATCATCTGCGTATTGTGTTATTTTAAAATTCATGTCATTTATCTTGATCCCTTTTATGTTTTGATTTCCTCTAATCATTGAGGCCAACATTTCCGCACATAAAATAAAAACATAAGGCGAAAGTGAATCGCCCTGCCTACAACTACGTTGAATTTGAAACGGTTTTGAAATATTCCCATTTATTAACACTGACGAAAAAGAGTTTGAAACCATTTACATATATCCGTACCAAAATTGAAGGTTTTCAAAGTTTTATATATAAAATCATGTGATACGGTATCGAAAGCTTTTTAAAAGTATATAAGTAATAGCATACCAGGTATTTTTTTGATTTCCGTATAATTTAACAAGTCATAAAGAAGGCGAATATTTTCACCAAAAAATATGTTTGGAACAAAGCCAGTTTGGTCCTCTGAAATTAGATCTGGTAAAACTGATTTTATTCTGTTAGCAATACAAGCAGATGCTAATTTATATGAAACATTTAAAAGTGATATTGGTCTCCAATTCTTCATAAAATGGCGAGGTTTGTCACCCTTTGGTAGGCGAGTAACATGACCAGCTTTTTGTTCTTTTGTGAGAGAGCCTTTCCTGAACCCTTCATTTAATGAACGAAGAAGAAAAATGGAAATGTCGTCCCAAAACATTTTATAAAATTCTGCTGTAAAGCCATCCGGGCCTGGAGTCTTATTAGTTTTCATGTTTTTCAAAGCAAAAGAAAGCTCAGCCAAATCAATTTCTCCCTCTAAATAAGCTGACTCTAATTGTGTTAATTTGTTAATATGTACAACATGATCATTAATGTTAACATTGCTTGCTTATGCTTAAGGCGTCCCGAAGGGACGGACTTCTGTGATGGCCTTCCATACTGGTCTTTCAAGCATGCAGTTTTTCATGTCCTGCCTAGTTAGTCCTGTATCCTCTGATAAAAGCTTGATGTAATTCTTTCGTGGTGGTCCTCTAGCCTTGTGTACATGTTTGGGTTGCCACAGGAGAACTTTGGAGACTGCTTCCTCTTCCCTTCTGGCACAGTGGCCGGCAAATGTTAATCTCCTCCGTCTTAGCCTCTCTGATATTGGTAGCAGGTTCCCATATAGATCTTTGTTGGTGGTGTGAGATTGCCATGATACGTTAAGTGCTTTTCTTAAGAGGCGAGTGTAGCAACCATCCAGCGCTTTTCTCATTTTAGCTGTTAGTGTCCACGTCTCGGCTCCATAGGTCAAAACAGATTCAACAGTGGTGGTAAACAGCTTTATTTTCAGGTTTCTTGGGAGTTTACTGTTCCATATTTTTGTCATGCTGTTACAGGCTTTCCAAGCTTGAGCCTTTCTTATGTTGAAATCTTGTTCACTACTAGCAATCCAGGCACCAAGGTATTTGAAGTCTTGGACAATTTCAAGATCATTACCATCCAGTGTTTTAATTGGTGTTGGAGCTTCTTTGTACAGCATTGCCTTTGTTTTTTTTGGCGTTCATCCCAAGACAAACTGTAAGCGCAGCTGCTTCCACCAGATGTAGTAGTTCCTCTGCATCCCGTAGATTGTCAGCAAGGAGAGCAATGTCGTCTGCGAAGTCGAGGTCTGTAATATTCTGCGGCCCTATTCTTCTACTTTGCCTGGGAACAAGTGTGAAGCCTAGTTGCTCTTCTTTTCCTGCCAATGCCTTCCTCAGTACATAGTCTAGGATGATTATGAACAAAAACGGTGCTAGTGTATCACTTTAACATTACTCTCTTCATATTTATACAAGTTTTCATAAAATAATATTTTTTTTTTTTCAATATCCTCCTGAGATGTTGCCTCTGTGTTATCTTTTCTAACAATTTAACATAATATTTGTTTATTTACAAAGTTTCTTTTTTAAAGATTCAGATAATATTTTGATGGTTTCTCCCCTTCTTCTATCCAATTAGCTTTTGACCGAACAAAACACTCTTTAATTCGTTTAGCATCATCATCATTGGTCGTCCGTGGACGAAACGGAGGAAGCAATCGCAACGTACTGGGCCCAGACTTTCCTGTCATTCATGAGTTGGCGGATCTCTGGAGGATTTAAACCCATATCATTCATTCAAACCCATATCTGTTAGCTTTCCCACCAGGAGGGGTCCAGCAAATTAGACGGGAGATAGGCTGGTTGGTTGTTCGCAGGCAATGGCCAGCGAAACATAAACGGCGCTGCTTGATTATTGATGTTATAGGGGGATATCGCCATATACCACGCTGTTTGGGATGTGATCTCTCCAACTGATGTCAAATATTCTACGTAACAGTTGAGTATAACATCAGTTGATTCTGTCTTCAATTTTCCTGCTGATAGTCCATGTTTCGGAGCCGTACAACAAAATGCTTTCTACGCAGGCTTTGAAGAATCTGATTTTTGTCGTTCTTTCGAGATCAGATTTCCAGATCTTCTGCAGTTTATTGCAGGCAACTCATGCTTGTGCTTTCCTGCATTTGAATTCCTTGGAAGTGTCTAGAACGTAGGCTCCCAAGTATTTGAAATTGGAGACATTTTCCAGCTCTACTCCTTTGATGGTCTTTACACTGGCTGAGGTGGCAATATTTATAAGGAGGCTTTTTGTTTTTCCTTCATTTAAATGAAGGCCAACTGCATTTGATGCTGCCTCAACACTCTGTAACAGTAATTCCGCTTTACTGATTGATGTTGCTAGGAGAGCTATATCATCTGCGAAATCGAGATCGTGAAGACGAAGCTACTCCTCCTAGGTTCCAGCAGTATACCTGTTTCATCATGGATATCTGTCAGGGCACAGCGCATTACGTAGTCAAGAATTATGATGAAGATGAAGGGTGCCAAAGTGTCACCTTGAAGAACGCCAGCTAAAATCTTAAAAGGTTCCGTCTCCCCATCGGGTGATGTGACAATAGCCGAAGAGTTGTCATACATTAACTTTATTGCCTTGACAATGGTTCCAGGGATACCATAGGCACTGAGGATGTCAAACATGCGATCGCGGTGTACTGAGTCAAAAGCCTTAGAGAAGTCTATGAACACGGCAGGCAGTGGAAGGTTTCTTTCTTTCATTCCTTCAATTATTCTTCTCAATGCTAGAATCTGGGAGATTGTGGATCGTTTCTCTCTAAAGCCATTTTGATTCCATCGAAGAAGAGGGTCCACAAATGGGCGTATTCGGTTCAGTAACATACGGTTGTAGACCTTAGCCCCAATACAGGAGAGGCTAATCCCTCGGTAGTTGGTTGGTTGAGAGATATCTCCCTTTTGGGGGATAGGAATTATGGCACTCACTAACCACTGGCTAGGGATTTCATGGTGAATCAATGCCCTGTTGCAGATTTCCAGTAGGTGAGATCGGAAATGCTTTGACTTCCAAAGCTCAAGTGGAATGTTGTCCAGTCCAATGGCCCCTCCTGGTTTAGCTTGATTGAGAGCAGACTCGACTTCGTCTAAGGAGAATTCATTTACAATGATTGGGAGAGTGCCTTCCACTACTGGTGTAATGTCAAAGACGGAGTCTGGAACAGTTGGGGGTTTTCCAAGAAGGTTTTGAAAGTGGTGCAGCCAGGTTGTAATCCTCTCAGCTGGTGGGCCTGCTAACATTGCTGGTTTTCTTACTTTCATCCCAGTAATTTCATTGATGACTCTCCAAGCTTCTGTGTGTTTGTTGGAATGGGATGCATGCTCAATTTGTGAGATCTTCTCGTTTAGCAAGTTTTCCTCTTCTGAGAGATATGCTTCCTTAAGCTCGTGGCGGGGTTGAATAGTAGCATCACCCTAGTCAATTGCATGTTGAAGTCGACTTCTTACCGCTCTTACAGATCGACACTGTGACATGGACTTGAATATCCTCTTAGGCCTCTTGGGAAGTACTGCTTTAGCTGCATCAAGACAAGCTGTTGAAAGGCGGTTGTAATTTTCATGGGCAGGACGTTCCTGAAGTTCATCTTGTAGTAGGCTGAAACGATTTACCACTTCTACGGCATATTTTTCCTGTAGTTGGCTGTCCTGGCTCAATGCTTTGAAGTTCAGGGAGCACAATTTATTTGCACTTCTCTTTGGAGCTCGGAGACTCAGTAGTACCCTGGCTGTTACAATTCTATGGTCAGATCCAACGAGGAGCTGTATGTTTCTACATTGCGAATTGAGTTGCGCCACTTCTTCCTTACTAAGATAAAGTCAATCTGTGTTTTGGTAGAGTCTGGGTACTTGAAAGTCCACAGCTTGCGTTGGGGCTTCCTAAAAGATGTGTTGCTCACAATCAAATTGAATTCATTTATAAAGTTACAAAGATGTGTCCCGTTCCGGTTGGTGAGGTCATGGAAGGAAAACTTAGCGACATCTGATCCTAGTTTGGCATTAAAATCACCGCAGATCAAGACTACGTTGTGTTGAGGAATGCTGCTAAGTGCGTCTGACAAGTCTTTGTAGAAGGAGATTATCTCTTCTTCTTCAGAGCAGTTGGTGGGACTGTAGGTGGAAATTACTGTTGTTGCTGGATTTCCAAGGAAAGTTGCCACTATGATTCTTGGGCTTATTGTGGTGACAGATGACATACACTTTGAGGCGTGTGTATTCATCAAAAAGCCAACTCCGCCTACTGAAGCTCCAACTGTGTTACGAGTTGCAGAGGAAGTAATTAGTGTGTAATCGCCTGAGACCTTTCTGACATCATAATTCGAATCATGGACGAAACGATGTTCCTGAATGCATATGACATCAATGTTGAACTTTGATGCTGAATCAGCAAGTTCTTCAAGACAATGTGGTTGGTTCAGCGTTCTTGTGTTAAAGGTGCTGACTTGGATAATACGTTTACATTTAACACATTTACGTTTACATTTTACAAAATGTACACTTGATCCTCCATTCGATCCCGAATCAGCCTCTGTCCTCCTTGGTAGGTTTGGGGCAGATTCTTCTGACGAGATGTCCTGGGGGATATTGAGGCAGGGGCTTTAACCCTGGTGCTTTGAATTGCTTCTTCCATTCTTACTATTGGCTAAATACTCCATTGGTGCGCCGCGCCTAGTGGAGTTTTGTGCTGTGCAAACAGCACAAAGTTGTCTGGTGACCGTTGATAATTTCTCCTCAGCCCCTAACCTTAGAGATCCAGTCTCCAACCAAAAATCTCTAGTGGTTCAGGCATACAGACTGCCTTTATTATTATAGAAATCATTAATATATATCATATTTGAAATTGTGGAATTTTGTGAACACAATGTCCCACTTCTGTGCATTTTTTAAAGTCGCCCATAACTGTAACAGTTTTGAAGCAAGCATGAACAATGATGGACTGTTTGGCCTTGCAATTAAATGTTGCTATCAATTAAGTCTTGAAAAGGAACTTTACCTTAAATAAGCTTGCTTGCTTAAAGCAATGTATGTTTTCATTTGATTGACTGAGCAGAACACATTTTTGGCAAGTATTATGATACAAATATTTCAGTTATCACTATAAAATAAATTTTAAGAAATCATAGAAGCTTTGAAAGAAAAATCATGCAAATTCTAATTATCCAACACAAATTAAAATAATCCTTTTATACCAATTGTAACCAGAAAGCAAAAAAACCGAAATACTCGAACTTGGAGTGTGATGTAAGTAAGCGCGTTTGCACATTTAATGCACGCACCCCAACACACACACAGAAGATAGATTATTAAATAGAAGCTTGGACAAGGAAACGAACCCGGACCAGTGGCGTGGAAGTCTTTCATGTTAACCGCTACAACAACCAGGCCTGTGTGCATATTGTATCTGACTTATGAATACGCTATCAATTTATTTCAAAGCAACAACATCTTAAATCAACATACCGTTGAAAATAATTTAGGGTTACCAGTTACCATTGAATAGTTTTGAATGAATTCAATCATCATTCATGAACATTTTTGACAAAAATGCGAAAGATACTGTGAAAATTGGAATTTGATACTTTGAAATTTGTCAACGTTATGACCCAGTGTTTCTATAACATAATAGTTAAAACACAATGATTTTATTTCATACATGTGAGGGGTCATGGCTCCTCTGTATAACCCACATACAAACTAACACCTGAACCACTGTCCAACTGAGAACAGCAGACATTTGAAACATCACTTTTTGACATAAAAAAGTGGAAAATTGAGGAAATAAGAATTCTCATTGTTAAAAACTAGAAACACTGCAGGTCTATTATTTGATAGAATATAACAAGAAATATGTTTGCTATATGCCAATAAAAATGGATGTGGAGATATTTACATGCTCATGATTTGAAAAGTTCATTTCCCAGGTGTCACATTTGTGAAAATTGAACCGCGTGTATAATATAAACTAGAAACACTGAGATTTTGCCATGAATGATAGTTTGTCTTAAGGTATGCATAGTCTTATGAAACAAATTTGCTGACTCCCATCTTCCGAAAAATCCCCAAATCTGCTGGTGGTTAGCTTTATTTACACTTAAGAGATGATTTTTTTAAACAAATGACTCAGACAATCAAGGGAAAAAAAGTTGGCACACTTCGTCCTAATTACGGAAAAAACCCGCCCCTCTCCCCCGAGGAAATGTTGATCCGAGTCATGTTATCAGAAGCCTTGGCAATTTCCCCAACATTGATTGATGGGGTGGGGAAGGATATAAGAAAGGGGGATACTTCTGCTTTCTATTAAACAGGGCTATGTCACAAGTCTGATATCAATTGCGAGAACAGGGATAGTTGAAATAAGTTGCGTCAACTTCACTAACTATTATTTTCCTTGATTGTCTGAGCGAAATCCTAAATTCACCATCTAAGATTGGTTTTTTGAACTTTAGAACCAAATGTCCAATGTTAATGATATTTTGCACGATTATTGTAGGGAATATTGTTAATATGTCCTAAAAGTAGCAAATATCAATTAAGTCATTTAAGGATTGGTCAGTCAATACTTAGGCAGCATACACAGCAAAACATGTTATTTTTAAAATAAAATTCAAATGGATTTGAAACAAAATGTTGAGGAACAATTATATTTCGTATATTTATTACTTGATTTATAATCAACATTTGATAAATGGCATATAAGATCAAACAAAGGTGTATTATAGGGACTGGTTATTAATTACTAACGCTGTCTCTGTATGTTAAATGTGTGCAACTATAGGTCTATACTACGCCTTGCAATTGTTATAGTTCATGCAAACATTACTATCTTCAGAAGATAGCAATTAATGAAACAATGACATGTTATGTTCTTAGCATTAAAATATGTAATTATGAAAAAATAAATAAAGTCACATATAAAATAATACGCCATGAAGACAAAACGCTAAGATAACGTGCCCATTATTTAAAAAAATGGACTTTATAAGGAAACGAACCCGGGCCAGCGGCGTGGAAGTCTCTTATGTTAACCGCTACACCAATCGGCTTGTGTGCATATTGTAACTGACTTATACGCTTTCAACACACGTGCATTGTTATTGCAACGATGAATCATTTTCAACGGTTTACCATAACAAATCATCAAATTCCTCATTGTTATGAAATGCAAAACTGGTATTTTCAATGGATTATTGTTTAGTAGACAAATGTTAGGCTATCTTTCGGAAGAAATGAGTCGCATCATCGGTATGTTTGAACGGTTCACCCTACTAAAAACACACAAACCAAACATGTATGACTCTATAGATTTATTTTATTTCAGCAATGTTGAACCATTCAAAGGTAGGTATGCGGTGATTCATGTTTGCTTACAAATGGTCTATAAGAATGGTATTTGTCCACTAATCCCTTATCAATCGAGAAAAAAACAGTTCTGTATTTCGTAATGATGACACATTTGATGATTTATTATGGTGAATCGTTGATAATGATTCACCCCACTGCAATGACAATACACACTCATTGACAGCGTATAACTCAGTAACACCAAGTTATAGCCAAAAGACTTAAAACAGATTTTTTTTAAACAAATTACCCAAACAATCAAGGATACAATTCCCTTTAAAAGGGAAAACCCAGTATCAGGTAAAATCCCTTGCAATGAGGTGAAGACCATTTCGCATTCGCGGTTTTATGTTTATCGACTAACAGTTCATAGCCCGACAGGTTCTATAATACGAAAAAGGTACAAAGGTTCTATAGTCTGAACGTATATAGGGTTCAATAATCTGAAAATAGTCCCAATATCATGATCATGTATTATAATATAAATATTGTTTTCGTAAAAGCTTCTCCCGTCAAAAGGATTATAGGTCTCAAAATTGACAGACATGACATTGTGAGTCTGAAAAAAAAGTTTAACGTATTTGGGCGCATGGCATTATTCATTCTTCTGACAGAAATATCTTAGTTTTGACGTTCCCTTTAAAGGGAAACTTTATTCATCCAATAATATCAGAGGGCTGCATCAGTTTCCATTCACTACTACTAGTATGTATTGAGGTCATGTCACCAACCCATCATTATTACGTATTCCATGGTTTTACCATAGATCCTCGATACATGCAGAGTATGTACACTGCACATCAATGTATTGATGGGGTTTGGAGGTCACACTCCCTGCTGATTTCTAAGTGTTCATCAAAACTGTTGTGAAGCTATTTATAGATAATTCAGTCAAAGCATAGATCGTTGGTGATAGAATTAGGTAAAAAGTAACATTTTCTTTCTGATATCTCTGGAAATACCCCATTGTTTTCCCTCGTTCGACCATTATTCTGATGTAACAGAGGTATGTTTTTGCCATTTTTGCCACTTAATTCATGATTAGCCACAAAAAGGGTACATTTTTACCACCAGAGTTAATCGGTTATCGGCCCCTACCCACCAGCAGGCCAAACTATATGCCCAGATAAACTGGGCGAAAAAGGTTGGCACACTTTGTCCTAATTAGGGGAAAACCCCCCATTCTCTCCCCCGAGGCAATGTTGATCCGAGTCATGTTATCCGAATCCTTGGCAGTTTCCCCAACATTGATCGATGGGGGATGGGGAAGGATAAAAGAAAGGGGAGACTTCTGCTTTCTATTAAATAGTGCTATATCCCAAGTTTGATCTCTTGCGAGCACAGGGATAGTTGTAATAAGTTGCGTCAAGTGTGCCAACTATTATTTTCCTTGATTGTTGATGAAGGATAACATCAAACAATTACCTGGATCAAAACAAGCAAAAACAAACAGAGCAGCAACAAGGCAATTTGTAGGAATGTTATTTACGCAGTCGATCCTGTATTAAACGAGCCACGGGACAGTAGTAAGTTACCAATCTGTCTTCCGAAGCGATTGAGCACTTCATTGTCATGCTGCTTTGCAGGTGAACCTTTAGAGTGTTGAAATTATGCGTTTTTATGATGAAAATAAAAGGCAATCGATAATTAGATTATTTTGATTAACTCTTTATTTTATAGTTTGCTCTGATCCCCTTGGTATGGAAGATCACTCTATACCTGATAGTAACATTCAAGCTTCATCAGTGTATATGACAGGACATGAGGCATACAATGCAAGACTCGATGGCAACATGGCGTGGTCATCAGAAAAATCGGATACAACACCGTGGATTCAGGCAGATATCGGGGATCGCACCTTGGTGTCGGGTTTGGTGACACAAGGTGATGGGGGACATGGGATTATGGACCATTGGGTGAATACATTGAAAGTGTCTACATTCTTATCCAGCACATCAGACCCTGAAATATTTATTCGAGATGCTGCTGGGAGTCATAAGGTATGTATAATTAACATAAAGTTTACATCATTTCATAGCATCAAAATACAAAATCATGATACCATTCGTCATACGGTCATCCGTCATCAATTCAATTATAAGGGCCTTATTCATTAGTATTTTTATTCGCATTATTTATAGTCTGGTACATGTATATATAATAACTTAAAAGGGCATTGAGAGATTGCCGAGAAAAATGAAATTTGGAAAAAAGGAATTGTTTCAATAGATAAGGTACGTAGGAATCATGAAGTGTAATGCTTTATGGGAACACGGTTGAATAATGAAGCTAGATTGAAATGTGGTTGAAGCAAGTTAAGTGGTGAGTGATGCTGATAATTTAGATGTGATCCACATCGAAATTACCAAATTCTGAAATGTTACATGATAAACGGTAAACTGTTTCAGATGGTAGTTAGTATATGCCTAGGTTATACGTAGGTGCAAAAACTTGATTTCCCGAAAAATTGAGGGCGCACCCCCATACGTATCTCTCATTTTCAATACCCCTTTAAAATCATGTATATCTATTTGAGCACTGATTTTCTTGGAGATGCAGTGAAAACCGAATGTTCATTTAGTGTGACAGAAACGGATGCAAAACAGCAACATATCTCGTAAGTGCAGATCATTTGGTTTTAACAGTCTCTACCTGGTAAGAGCGCACCAAATGGTGATTCATGAGTCCTCAGATCAACTTTAAAAAAAAAAAACACCAGTGATACTTTACCATACCATTATTATACTATTGCCATATTTTAAAATTCCTAACACTTATTGTTTGGTTGTAATCAAATCATCGACATTTCAGGCAAATAATCCCAGCAAAACGATTATTACCAAATATGCGAGCCAAGCACATCCTAACGAAAGGAAAACATATTTTGAAACCTCCAGTTGGGTACATTGGGGGAGCGTGTCGGCGCAGCGGTTGTTCCCTCGCCTTGCACCAATGAAACCCGGGTCAATTATGTGCACGACCGCGGGCTTTATGCGCATTTGGTTTATCACGATCCATGCACGCTCTCGCTGGTTTTCTCCGGGTTCTCCGGTTTCCTCCTGCTTTCAAAATCTGAACACTTTTGCTAGCTCTTAGTTTCATAGCAATGTCATGAATTCGAAAGAGAACATTTATGGACAAGTTTGAGTCTCCAAAATGCTGAATGGGACATAAAAACTGAGGATTTTCAGGTCTAAAATGATTCCACTCAACATTGTGCCTTTACCCGATACCCAAATTATAGATTTGGTATCTTTCGAAACTAGAGCTTACATACGTTACGAAAATAAAAATACGTGGCGAAGAATCACATTTTAGTGAGCATAATAAAGAGTACAAATAATGCACAGATTAAATACAAAATAAATACATGTCAAATGAATCTCCACATTAAATGTGCATAATCGTAATTTAGCCGACAAGTTGTTTTAAATTTAAATAAGCTTATTATTATTTTTTTAAATTTTATTTTGATGAATGAAATGATGGATAATTTCAGATTCAAATGTTTAGAAACATTTCGGGGATCCTGGGTTCCACCCCCAAAAAACAAAACGGGCCCAGGATTACGAATTAGCCTAAAAAATTATGGATACCATAAAATGTGTCCCGAATTGATTTTTTGGATGATTTCACATTTTGAGCTACTTATAAAGTCTGTGTAGCTCAGGTGTAGCTAACCCCTTGTGAAAATGCAATCACCAAAATGTGGTTGCAGCAAGGTGGTACCAGCGCAAGGTTGTTGCAAGGTAGCGCAAGGTTGCCGCAAGGTTGCACTAGTTTGTTGCAAGGTTGTGGATGATTGCTGCAAGGTTGCGCAAGCTTCTCAGAAGAACTAAAGTGGTTGCGCAAGGTTGTATTTTTCCAAATTTACCTTGCGCAAGTTTGCAGAATTGATTGCGATGTTCAAAATGCCAGCAATTTAGCCTAAAAAATGAACGGACATCATCAAATGTGTCCCGATTTGAATTTTTTTGATTTGATTGCACATTTTGAACTGCGTATAAAGTCTGTGTAGCTAACCGGTCAAACCGCAACATATTTGATGGAAAAAAGAAATCCGGCAATTTAGCCTAACAAATTACAGACACCATGAAATGTGTCCCGATTTGATTTTTTGGATATGATTTCAAATTTTGAGCTACGTATAAGGTCTGTGTAGCTAGCCGGTCGTACTGCAACACATTTGGGACGGAGAAAACAAAATCCGGCAATTTAGCCTAAAAAAGACGGGCACCATCAAATGTGTCCCGTTTTGATTTTTTGGATATGATTTCACATTTTGAGCTACATTTAAAGTCTGTGTAGTTAATGAGTCAAACTGGAACACATTTGACGCAGAAAAAAAATCCAGCAATTGAGCCTAAAAAAATAAAAAAAATAAAAAAATAAAATGTGTCCCGATTTGATTTTTTGGATTTGATTTCACATTTTGAGCTACGTATAAGGTCTGTGTAGCTAACCGGTCAAACCGCAACATATTTGATGGAGGAAACAAATTCCGGCAATTTAGCCTAAAAAATGACGGACACCATAACATGTGTCCCGATTTGACTTTTGGATATGATTGCACATTTTGAGCTACATATAAAGTCTGTGTAGCTAGCCGGTCATACTGCAAAAACATTTGGAAGAAAACAAATTGTCGGCAATTTAGCCTAAAAAATGACGGACACCATAAAATGTATACACAAATGTGTAGCTAACCGGTCAAACCGCAACACATTTGATACAAAAAAATGCCCAGCAATTTAGCATTAAAACATGTCGGACACCATAAAATGTATGCCGATTTCATATTTTGGATATGATTTCAAAATTTGAAATTCTGTCATTCATGAGTTGGCGGATCTCTGGTGGATCTAAACCCATGTGTAGCTAACGGGTCAAACCGCAACACATTTGACGCAGAAAAAAATTCCAGCAATTTAGCTTAAAAAATGAACGGACATCATCAAATGTGTCCCGAATTGATTTTGTTTGATTTGATTGCACATTTTGAACCGCAACATATTTGACGGAGAAAAAAAAATCCGGCAATTTAGCCTAAAAATGACGGACACCATAAAATGTATCCCGTTTTGATTTTTGGATATGATTTCACATTTTGAGCTATATATATAAGGTCTGTGAAGTTAATGAATCAAACTGCAACACATTTGACGCAGAAAAAAAATCCAGCAATTTAGCCTAAAAAATGAACAAACATCATAAAATGTGTCCCGATTTGATTTTTTGGATTTGATTTCACATTTTGAGCTACATATAAGGTATGTGTAGCTAACCGGTCATACTGCAACACATTTGACGGAGAAAAAAGAATCCGTCAATTTAGCCTAAAAAATAACGGACACCATAAAATGTGTCCCGATTTGATTTTTTGGATATGATTTCACATTTTGAGCTACTTTCAAGTCTGTGTAGGTAACTGGTCAAACCGCAACACATTTGACGGAGAAAAAACATGCCTGGCAATTTAGCCTAAAAAATGACGGAGACCATAAAATGTGTCCCGATTTGATTTTGTGGATATGATTCACATTTTGAGCTACGTATAAAGTCTGTGTAGCTAGCCGGTCATACTGCAACACATTTGACGGAGAAAAAGAATTTCCGGCAATTTAGCCTAACAAATGACGGACAACATAAAATGTGTCCCGATTTGATTTTTTGGATATGATTTCACATTTTGAGCTTCGTATAAAGTCTGTGTAGCTAGCCGGTCATACTGCAAAACATTTGGAAGAAAACAAATTGTCGGCAATTTAGCCTAAAAAATGACGGACACCATAAAATGTATACACAAATGTGTAGCTAACCGGTCAAACCGCAACACATTTGATACAAAAAAATGCCCAGCAATTCAGCATTAAAACATGTCGGACACCATAAAATGTGTGCCGATTTCATATTTTGGATATGATTTCAAAATTTGAAATTCTGTCATTCATGAGTTGGCGGATCTCTGGTGGATCTAAACCCATATCGTTCTTGATGGTATCAGGATACTGACGGGGTCTTCTGCCTCTGTTAGCTTTCCCACCGGGAGGAGTCCAGCAAATTCGACGGGAGATAGGCTGGTTGGTTTTACGGGCCCCGGGGCAGTGGCCAGCGAAACATAAACGGCGCTGCCTGATAATTGATGTTATAGGGGGATATCGCCACTGTTGGGGATCCCGGGATGTGATCCCTCCCAACTGATGCTAAATATTCTACGTAACAGTTGAGTATACTTGTAGCATCCGTTGATTTGGTCTTCAATTTGCCTGCTGATGGTCCATGTTTCGGAGCCATACAGAATGTGTCTCTCCAAAAAATCTGCAATAAAGTGATCTTCGTTTCGATGTTTGGAATTATTTTTCTACCACATCTACGTGTAAGTAATCAAGAATCTTCTGAACTGAACATTTGCGACATTTTATTCATATAAAACGTCTTTTTGGTGACATTTTGTTGTGGTTTCGTGTACTCACCTTCTCCTATATACCAATACACACAGTATTTGAGACACTCGATTTTGGATCGATGCGTTGACCATTACCGTGGTCAGTTGGTCAGTCACTTGAAACGAGTCAATCACTTGTTTACTTTTTACAACAATGCGACCTTTATCGTACAGTAGAAAAGTGCTATTCAACATCAGGAAAGCCTATCAGACAAATATAAGCCTTCATCGTGTAGATGATGATACATTTGCTAGAATAAAAGAACTTAATATCGAAACTAAAAGACGGGGCTGTAAAATAAGCCAAGAAAATAGACCATGTTGTTCTTACAAAAGAGAGACAAATTGAGTGTAAGCCTCGGTACCTTGAATCATCACCTGAACAAACATTAGCATCTCAGATCCCAGCTCTTGTTTCAAGGGCTGGACATAAAGTATATCAACGTCAGCCAGTTTACAATGTATTGCGCCCAATAAACAGACACAATGACAGAAATATGAACATCAGGTTATGGAATGCTCGCTCGGTACGCACAAAAACTGTTGCAATCACTGAGAATATAATTGCGAATGATGTTGACATATTTGTGATCACTGAGACTTGGTTAGCCGAAGAAGATCCAGTTGTGATTGGAGAACTTCTCCTCCCCGGATATTCATATATGCATTTCCCCCGGAAAGGTGACGAGCATGGTGGGATTGGTATCATCCATAAGACTCAAATTAGTCTGCAGAATTCACCCACAAATATTAGCACTAAATACTTTGAACATGCCAGTGTCATCATAAAGAAAACTGGTCTTCGGGTCATTGCCATTTATAGACCTCCTCCATCCGGTATTAACGGGTATTAACGGGTTTAAGACTGGAGAGTATCTGGACGAATTTGAAGCCTTTCTTGATGAAATCTGTTTAACTCAAACTAAAACCATTCTATTGGGTGATTTCAATGTGCACGTAGATGTACCATCCAAAACCAGAGGTTAAACGTTTCCTCAACGCACTTGCAGCTCATGGATTGCATCAATTTGTTGATTCAACAACACACAAGGACGGACACATCCTAGACCTGCTGGTAGCACGTCCAGAAGACAATTTGGTGGATATGTGCAATGTTCTGCCTAGTCTTGGTTCCGATCATATTCTTATTGACTCCAACATTAACTGTTCTAAACCGCCACCTTATAGACTTACTTCTACCATCAGGAACACTAAGAGTATTGACAAAACTTCATTTTCTTATGATCTTGCTAAAGAGTTTGATGGTCTTGATATTCTGGGTCCAGTTGATGAGATGCTGGATAAGTTGAACTTATCTATGGGTTCTTTACTCGATGCTTACGCACCTCCCCAGCAACGATCCCGGATGATCAAGCCACGTCTGCCTTGGTATAATGATGATATTAAGGTTGCTAGAAGAACTTGTCGTAAGTGTGAGCGCAAATGGCGCCAAACTAAAGGTATTACTGACTATGAAGCATATGTTGAATAATCAAATCATGTAAACAGGTTAATTCATAGTGCCAAAGAAATTTATTATAAGGACATTCTTGAAACTGCTGATAGTAAAAGTATGTATTCCACCTTTGTTAAATAAGAACACTAGGCAGCTTCCTGATGCAGACTCAGCGACTGATTTATGCAATTCATTTGCTATGTATTTTACTCAAAAAGTGGCTAAGATGAGAAAGGACCTTGATTAATTACCCGCCACACAGTGTAAAAGTCAAACTATCACTAGTCATGGTTCTGATACTACCAGTGTCGAAGCTTTAAATGATTTCAAATCTGTTTCAGTTGATGATGTAAAGACAATTGTTCTTGCCACTAAAAACAAATCCTGTTCTTTGGACAAAATTCCAATGTGGCTTCTGAAAGATAACATTGACTCTATGATTCAACCACTTACCACTATTATTAATCAATCTCTCAGCAGCGGTGTATTTCCAATGAGGCTTCGCGAGGCGGTGGTATCCCATCCTAAAGAAATCGACGCTGGATAAGAACACACTTAAGAATTACCGCCCTATGTCCAACATCAGCTACCTCTCTAAAATCATGGAGAAACTTGTTTGTTTTGAAATAAATGACCATCTTAGTTCCAACGGTCTCAACGAGGATTTTCAATCTGCCTACAGACAGCGACATAGTACTGAAACGGCTTTGTTGCGCGTCAAGACTGATATTCTCAAAGTCCTGGATAACAATAAGGCGGCTGCTGTAGTTCTTCTGGACTTATCAGCTGCTTTCGACACTGTTGACCATCAGATCTTGTCTCGGCGGCTATCCACCACCTTTCACATACAAGGCAAAGCGCTGGACTGGATCAAATCGTAACTCCGGGATCGCTCCTTTCGTGTATGCCTCGGGGACAGTAAATTTGAAAATCATTCGCTTGACTTTGGTATTCCACAAGGCTTGGTGGTCGGGCCATTATCCTTTTCCATGTATACGTATGAGATTGGTCGTATCATCCGCAAACACAACACTAGAGCGGTTCTCGGCTTTCGCGGTTCTCGGCTTTCGCGGTTCTCGGGTTTATAGTTATAGATTTTGAACAAAACCTGACTGTGTCCTGTTAGTGAATATATTTAGTTGGTGTCAGAGTATTATGGGTGGAATAATGCATGCTATTGTAATGGAATGCAGTATTGTGGCGTATGGTTAGTTGTAGCTGATGTCATGTGCTACATATGTCACGTATGAGAAGTTTCAAAAAATCAAAATACTGCAAGCACGACTTGCGAATCCCCCTGGCTGGGAGCACACTAAATGAGGTCAAAGGTCATATAGGGGTCATGTTCCACACCCCCCCCCCCCCCGTGTTAATGTTTCTTTTCTCCAAGTTTAACGTCAATCATGCAACTTTAATGAATTGACCTATGGATGACCTTTGACCTCAGATGACCTCTAATTATTTTTGACATTTTTTTCGGTGTTCATTGCACGATTTAACCTTTGTTGACTTTGGATTACCTCTAATGATCGTTGACCTCCGATGACCTCTAATTAATGTTAGACATGTTACCCCGGTGTTCATGTTTCTTTTCTCCAAGTTTGACGTCAATCGGGCAACTTTTACGATTTGACCTCTGGATGACCTTTGATCTCTGATGACCTAAAATTATTTTTAGACATGTTCCCCCGGTGTTCATTGCACGAATTAACCCCTGTTGACCTTTGACCCTGGATGACCTCTAATGACCGTTGACCTCGGATGAACTCTAATTAATTTGAGACATGTTCACCCGGTGTTCATGTTTCTTTTCTTCCAAGTTTGACGTCAATTGAGCAACTTTTACGATTTGACCCCTGGATGACCTTTGACCTCAGATGACCTATGCAAATTAGACCCCAAAAAATGTTCACCCGGCATTCATGTTTCTTTTCTCCAAGTTAGACGTCAATCGGGCAACTTTAAAGATTTGACCTCTGGAAGACCTTTGACCTCAGATGACCTATGTAAATTAGACCCCAAACAAGTAGCCACAGTTTTTGACCATGGCCTACTTATCGCTGAAGGTTTGAAGTCAATTCGTCCATCCGTTCAAAAAGATACAGCATTCAAGAAAAAGGCTTAGCAAAAAGGCTAACCAAAAAAGGCTAACCAAAATCTAACCAAAAGGCCCCAACCCCCTCTTATTACAAAATATTGAAAGGATCTCGGTTGTCCTACCATTTTCCCGAGAGCCGATTTGAGCAAATTGGGCGTAAAAACTGGTAACATTTAGGCCTACTATAGTAAAATGTATTCACTTTCCAAATTGGTGTTGTATTTTATTGGCTCAGTCGATTTTCAAAGTACAAGTGGGTCAGATTAAAGATAATACTTTTCCCCACATGTTCATGTGATTTTTATTGGCATACATACGACCCTGTTTAGTCGGTTGTCCTGCATTTTTAAAACATGATTCCCACCCTCATCCTAAATGATTTAACCCAAGTCAACTGGTCATGCAGTGTATTGTATTCCTATCAATCAATGATTATTGATCATTGATTGGTCCCTCAATGGATTTATTGACCGTGTAACAAGGTGAACTGGTTAAATGCTTGTAAATGTCGTCACGAATTTTACTGTTAATAACTGCATGATGACATACTGTGCATAGGCTTTACCTTTTAATTGAAAAACTAGCTATATTATCGACTCGCACATAGAAACGATCGGCTCTTTTTAAAAAAATGAATTATTTAACCAAATATTAATGCTATTTGGGCTCATTAATCACAAAATAATATTTGAGTCCATTTTTCAAATTTTGACATTTGTCGGTCAGGCCCAGGCCCCAAAATTAAAAAAAAAAAACCTTATGATTTCTATGCGAACAACTTTTTTGTCATCAAATTGATTGCGACTTGAATTTGTTGTATAATCGATCTTATACGTATCAAAAAAAATGTATTTAACCAAATAATGCTATTTGGGCTCATTTTTCAAATTGTGACATTTGTCGGTCAGGCCAAGAATTTTAAAAAAAATCCTTATGATTTCTTTGCGAACGACTTTTTTGTCGTCAAATTAATTGCGGCTTGACTTTTTTGTATCATCGATCCCATACGTACCCAAAGAAAATTGAATTATTTGACCAAATAATGGTATTTGGGCTCATTTTTCAAATGTTGATATTTGTCGTTCAAGCCTAGAATTAAAAAAAAATCCTTATGATTTCTATGCGAACAACTTTTTTGTCATCAAATTGATTGCGGTTTGACTTTTTTGTGTCATCGATCTCATACGTACCCCAAAAAAAAGAATTATTTAATCAAATAATGGTATTTGGGCTCATTTTCAAATTTGTCAGTCAAGCCTAGAATTTAAAACAGAATTCTTATGATTTCTATGGGAACGATTTGTTTGTCATCAAATTGATTGCACCTTGATTTTTTTGTATTATTAATCTCATGCGTATCAAAAATAAAGATTTATTTTTTAAATTTTGACATTTGTCGGTCAGGCCTAGAATTAAAAAAAATCTTTATGATTTCTATGCGAACGACTTTTTTGTCGTAAAATTAATTGCGGCTTGACTTTTTTGTATCATCGATCCCATACGTACCAACAAAAAAAAGAATTATTTGACCAAATAATGGTATTTGGGCTCATTTTTCAAATGTTGATATTTGTCGTTCAAGCCTAGAATTAAAAAAAAAATCCTTATGATTTCTATGCGAACAACTTTTTTGTCATCAAATTGATTGCGGTTTGACTTTTTTGTGTCATCGATCTCATACGTACCCCAAAAAAAGAATTATTTAACCAAATAATGGTATTTGGGCTCATTTTCAAATTTGTCGGTCAAGCCTAGAATTTAAAACAGAATTCTTATGATTTCTATGGGAACGATTTGTTTGTCATCAAATTGATTGCGCCTTGATTTTTTTGTATTATCAATCTCATGCGTATCAAAAATAAAGATTTTTTTTTAAAATTTTGACATTTGTCGGTCAGGCCTAGAATTAAAAAAAATCTTTATGATTTCTATGCGAACGACTTTTTTGTCGTAAAATTAATTGCGGCTTGACTTTTTTGTATCATCGATCCCATACGTACCAACAAAAAAAATAATTATTTGACCAAATAATGGTATTTGGGCTCATTTTTCAAATGTTGATATTTGTCGTTCAAGCCTAGAATTAAAAAAAAATCCTTATGATTTCTATGCGAACAACTTTTTTGTCATCAAATTGATTGCGGTTTGACTTTTTTGTGTCATCGATCTCATACGTACCCCAAAAAAAGAATTATATAACCAAATAATGGTATTTGGGCTCATTTTCAAATTTGTCGGTCAAGCCTAGAATTTAAAACAGAATTCTTATGATTTCTATGGGAACGATTTGTTTGTCATCAAATTGATTGCGCCTTGATTTTTTTGTATTATCAATCTCATGCGTATCAAAAATAAAGATTTTTTTTTTAAATTTTGACATTTGTCGGTCAGGCCTAGAATTTAAAAAAATCTTTATGATTTCTATGCGAACGACTTTTTGTCGTAAAATTAATTGCGGCTTGACTTTTTTGTATCATCGATCCCATACGTACCAACAAAAAAAAAGAATTATTTGACCAATTAATGGTATTTGGGCTCATTTTTCAAATGTTGATATTTGTCGGTCAAGCCTAGAATTTAAAAAAAAAAACCTTATGATTTCTACGCGAACAACTTTTTTGTCGTCAAATTGATTGCGGTTTGACTTTTTTGTATCATCGATCCCATACGTACCACAAAAAAAAAGAATTATTTGACCAAATAATGGTATTTGGGCTCATTTTTCAAATGTTGATATTTGTCGTTCAAGCCTAGAATTAAAAAAAAAATCCTTATGATTTCTATGCGAACAACTTTTTTGTCATCAAATTGATTGCGGTTTGACTTTTTTGTGTCATCGATCTCATACGTACCCCAAAAAGAGAATTATTTAACCAAATAATGGTATTTGGGCTCATTTTCAAATTTGTCGGTCAAGCCTAGAATTTAAAACAGAATTCTTATGATTTCTATGGGAACGATTTGTTTGTCATCAAATTGATTGCGCCTTGATTTTTTTGTATTATCAATCTCATGCGTATCAAAAATAAAGAATTTTTTTTTAAATTTTGACATTTGTCGGTCAGGCCTAGAATTAAAAAAAATCTTTATGATTTCTATGCGAACGACTTTTTTGTCGTAAAATTAATTGCGGCTTGACTTTTTTGTATCATCGATCCCATACGTACCAACAAAAAAAAAAAGAATTATTTGACCAATTAATGGTATTTGGGCTCATTTTTCAAATGTTGATATTTGTCGGTCAAGCCTAGAATTAAAAAAAAAAAATCCTTATGATTTCTATGCGAACAACTTTTTTTGTTGTCAAATTGATTGCGGTTTGACTTTTTTGTGTCATTGATCTCATACGTACCCCAAAAAATGAATTATTTAACCAAATAATGGTATTTGGGCTCATTTGTCAAATTTTGATATTTGTGGGTCCAGTCTCTTTTTGATATTTGTGGGTCAAGCCCGGGCTCTTTTAGCCCTAATTTACACGTAATCCAACGGGCAGTTTATTTAGTGCGGTGCCCCCAGAACAATAACATAACCTGCCCAGCCAGGGCATAGTTGTAGATTTTGGAGTTGGACAGAATATTTCACATTTTCGTGCAGAGTCGAGAACTAAATAAGCTTATAATTTCGGATTTACAGAAATGTGTTATTTATTTTGTTCCGAGTGACAAATTTGCACTCCAAATTTGGCGGAAGCACGGTAAATGTACTAAAGTGTATCATCGTTTTAAATCATTGTTAGGAATTATCAAAATTCAAGGGTATATCCACATACTCTGTGAATTTCGGTCCGATGTATTACAAAAATAACAAGCTCAGAGCAAGCAACACTGCAAAAACATTAAAAGCATATGGGTCTATAAAACGCCGTGTTCTTCACTAACTTATTTGAATTTAAGATTGTTTATCCTTACACTGAGAAAGGATAACACATTGGTGTTATTTCTTGTGCACGATGTTTTTTCTGCCATCACCGTAACAATGTGATAATTACTCTCGATTTTTTTCTTTTTGAAATTGATGCTATAAATTCAAGATTTCATCGGGCGAAGAATTAACAGGTAAATACACTATTTTTACAAAAACATTTCTCTTTTACGAATAAATATACATTCCTCTTCAAAATGAGACAACATTTAGCCATTTCCATTGAGGCAATCTGTCAAATATTGTAAACCATTCTCCCGGACCATTCTGACAATACCACGAAAATACACGCTACGAAACGGTACATACATGTACATGTACATGTATAGGTATTCCTTTCACAGCGAATGGGGTTCTTTCATGTCTGTGTGCGCTACGCTACGACCTGTTCCGTGTGGTACCTCCACCAAAATGCACAGTCACGTGATCATCCATTTGGTATACTCTCCTAACAATCTCGTATCGTATTTAACTGCAAAGTTCATATGCCCTTTGGTACCCATAAGAGCCATTGCAGTACCCATAAGAGCCATTGCATTCGAGGGCTTGTAATATATAGCTGTCGGATCCTGATGAAAATAATGCGAGCCAAACTTAATACTGGTCTCTTTCAGGACACAGTAATCAGCTATCATTTTACGCCGACGATATTCAGCTTTATTTGCCTTTTGACCCTAAATTGGACAGTGATGGTACGCGTGCAATGGAACAATTGTCGTCATGTATAAAATACATTAGTATGTGGATGACCGAGAATAAGCTAAAACTCAATAATGAAAAATCTGAATTCTTTGTAGCTGCATCTCCATGGCATGCAAAGATAATTGGTGAGCTCTCCTTGAAAATTGGAGATGATGTTATCCAGCAGTCAGCTAAAATCAGGAACCTTGGTGTTATCTTTGATACTATGACTGATTTGTCTATGACTGATCATGTAAAATCCATTGTTAAAACTGTGAACTTTGAACCTTGTTCGGGCACTCATCCTATCCCGCTTGGACTACGCTAATTCTCTCATGCTCGGTATATCAGCCAAGGATCGTAACAAGCTACAGAAACTTCAAAACAGGGCAGCCAGAATTGTGTTCCGGGCTAAAGACTTCACCCATCTGCACCTCTGTTGAGAACTCTCCACTGGTTACCAGTAAAACAGAGAATAATATTTAAGGTGCTGCTATATGTATACAAAAGAGTACATGGACTTGCTCCTCCTTAAGGGGGCTGTCAAGTGTCAGAAATAGCTTCCGTAAAACTGCCGTAACTACGTCATTATTCATATATTCCATATAAAAGTATACATTTTCTTGAAGGAAAGGGTTCAATAAATCTAACCATGAACATGAAATTGCTCTAAAAAGGACCATTTGGGAGAAAATCATAAAAACCGAGAATTTTGCCCAGTCTTCAATTCGGACAAGGTAACCAAAAAAATATTTTCTGAAAATGTGTCCTTTTACGATTTTTGTAATCTTAAGAAAATTACCCGGGTTCCATTTTTTTTGTTTTTTGATATCTGAGATATTTTGTTATTTATTGACCAAATAAGGCAACAAAATGGGATTTTTAAATACAACAAACGTGAATTTCCACAAAATGATCCGAAAAATCGGAAAATAGGCCTAAAACAAAAAACAAAAAAAATGGAACCTGGCGAAGATCATAGTTGTTGAGTTAAACTTACTTGCTGTCCATCAGATGCAGTTTGTATTGAGTTATCGTGTCTGTAAATCGTATTTTTACTCAAAAATGAACATAAAGAAATCAACCGATGAATGTGAAAAGTGACAATACCGCCGTTTGATCATGGTTTACGGGGAAATACACGTATTTCAAATCCTGTTCTTTAGATATTGTGGGAAGCGTATAAATCCCCAACTTCGTGCAAAGTTTCATTACAAACCGTTCTTTTCTTGGTATCAAAATAACCTCAAATGTGTGTTAAAAAACACCTTTTTCATGATGTCGAGTGTGAAAAAAGAAGCCATACCATTTCATGCGCATTCGAAGTGCGTTCACAATTTCCGGGAAGCGTAACGCATGAAAGCGCGTGCGTTAATCGACAATGAGCGCAGACGCGCGTGGAATGTTTTGAGTTGGCAAAATAAATGGTGACGCGTGCGCGTTGAACCGGTTGACAAAGATTAGACGCTCGTGTATTAATTTCTGTGCGCAACACTCCTGCGGCTAATCATCAGAGTTTATCATTATAGGCCCAGTGTAGTCGAGTCTTTATCAATGTGATCATTTAAAAATGCACCGTGGCGGGATTAGTGAGTAGTCTGGGTGTAAAAAATCAACACCTATCCTAGATAAAGGACTTAGTAAAGGAGAGAGAAAAATTGGAAACATTAGAGAGAAATTGAGAAATGGGGATGAAGATTTAATTTAAGACCTGTCGTTTGGTAGGCCTAGGCCTACATGTTTTCTCTTCTTCTACTTCAGATATTAAAAGAGACGAAATCGGGTAAGCTTCTGATTAACATGATTAATATGAGTCACGTCACGAATTGTAATTTCATCATAGTAAAAAGGCCACAACATGCCACCTGAACTTGATCCTCGTTATGCCAGCGCCACTGAAAAAGAAACTGAAATATATGTCCGATAGGTCTAATGTTTAATGAAGCAGGAAAATAAAATTAACGGTTTGTAAAATGACTATAGGAATTGTCTATGGGTAAACTGTCAAGCGAACGAGTAACAGTAGCGTATCAGCAGAGTGTCCCCCTCCTTCGAATAGTGATTGTTCAGTGTTATAACAATAGCTCTATTAAGCATTTCGGTTGGATCTCTTATAAAAGTAGTTTGCTATCTACTGAAGATAACAATGATAACGGTGAAAAAACGGTTATTATTAACAATTAGCTCTAGTAGGCCTATATATATATATACAGTCATGTGGGTATTTCCATTACTGATTATTTATTGGCTATCCCTATGAATTAATTGCCTTGTCATACCTAGATTGAAACTTTTTTCATTGAGAGGACACAAGGATATCAAAGGTGTACAAGGATATCAAAGGTGCAACCACACATTTAATTAATCAGGCCTATTGTTTACATCTCATAACTTCGTGATAAACCAAACCGATGTTACCCTATTTCTTTCTTCTTTTTTTTGGGGGGGGGGGGGGGGGTCCGAGGGGCAGAAATATAGAGCATCCTCTCCCACCATAATCCCATCCCTTTCACCTTTGCTTTCAGTCTAGAACATTCGGACATATCATTGATTCAAAAATATGAATGATGGGCCATTTAGCGATCGAAATGGGAAGATCTCTGTTCTTTGTTCAGTCCGAATTTTATTTGGAATGTTCCAGACCAGAATTTTATATTATTCAATTAAATAGGACATTTTAGGAGGATTTTTTAGAAACATGACTTGTTTGGCCGTATAGGCCTACTTCTGGTTATCTTGGAACTTATTTTGTCTCATAATATGGCATGTCACCAAACCGTAGGCCTAACAGCGGGGCCTTAAACCCGAACGCAACTGAAATAAATGAGCTTATAATGGATATTATATTAAAATACATGCCATGAGAGGCTGTCAGTGGCGTAACAGCCGGGGGGCAGAGGGGGGGGGGGGGGGCACAGTGCCCCCTCTGAAGGTGTCAGCAGGAAATTCAAACCTACCCACCAGGAAAAATGGGGGGAAGGGAAAAGAGGAAAAGAAGGGGGAAAGGGAAAGAAAAGAGAGAGAGAAAGGAAAAAGGGAGGAAAAGGAAAAGGAGAAAAAAAGGGGAAAGAAAGAAAAGAAGAAAGGGAAAGAAAGAAAGAAAGAAAATTTCGCAGTGCGAAATTTTGTTACCGTGCGAAATTTTGTGACCGTGCGAAATTTTGTGACCGTGCGAAATTTGGTGACCCTACCTACTATGAGATAACCATGTGAACCATTTGATAGCATCGGCCCGAGGATGCTTCTCCGATCATGCCCATGTAGGCTTAGGTAAAATGGCACTTATAATTAATATTATGTTTGATATAACTGAATGACAAATTAGTACACCGAGTTGAACTAATTGAGAACTAGCTAACTTAACAACGATACGAAGTAATAGGCCTACCATATTCAGTAATGACAACAATAACAATAAACAGGTAGGCCTATTGGATGGACGGGGCGGGTGGAACGGACTTGTACAACATCGAAAGCCAAACAAAAACAAAACATTAACGTCTTCGGATAAAACCCAGTGTAAGTCTTTTTGATATTCCTTACAATGTTTCACTCCGATCATGGATTCAAAATCTTTCTCTGTCCTTTATATTTTATCTTTTTTCCTTCTCTCTTTCCAAACTCCTTGACACTAACGCTTGTGCTAAAGCCTTGTTTTACTAATAGTAATAGGCCTACTTGCTTCAGCTCAGCCACACCCCGGCAAAAATGACGGTTTGATTAGTCGGGCCTCCGATGCGTAAACAATGCGTATGAACAAGCCCTCAAACGCGGCAAAAACATAGCGGGTAACGCAGCACGCACTGACGGCTTTCGAAACAACAGCGTCGCGTATTTTAAGCGAACTGGCGCGTGCTAATTTGCGTGAAAAACAAAACACGGGATACGCGGCGCATGGGAGTTTCGCTGATCCCCTTCGGGCAGACTTTTCTATTCTACTTTGTCCATGATCACAATAAGGGATTTAAATCCTTCTAAATAGGCTTTTGGAATTTCAAAATTGAAAATTTCTTTGCATGTACTGATAGATAACACTCTGAAGTTTTAAAAAATGAAGAAAAGTGAAATTCCTGGAAAATACGAAATGACACTTGACAGCCCCCTTAAATCACCAACCTGCTTGTAACATATCTACCTGGAAGGCCTAATCTACGTTCTGGTGATGACGATGCGTCTAGAACATAGGCCCCCAAGTATTTGAAATTGGAGACATTTTCCAGCTCTTTTGAGGGTCTTTACACTGGCTGAGGTGGCAATATTAATACAGAGGCTTTTTGTTTTTCCTTCATTCAATTTCATGCTGCTTCAACACTCTTTAACAGTGATTCCGCTTTACTGATTGATGTTGCTAGGAGGGCTATGTCGTCTGCGAAATCGAGATTAAAAATGTGTCCCGATTTGATTTTTTGGATATGATTTCACATTTTGAGCTACGTATAAAATCAGTGTAGCTAACCAGTCAAACCGCAACACATTTGACGGAACAAATAACGTTCGCATTGAAATAGCAAGAAAGAAATTGCCTGTGATTTAGCCTACAAAATGACGGATTCCTAAAAATGTGTCTCGATTTGGTTTTTTGAAAATGATTTCACATTTTTAGCTAAGTATAAAGTCTGTGTATAATGAACTGGTCAAACCGCAACACATTTGACTGAACAAATAATGTTCGCATTTCAAATTTTATCTCCAATCTAAGTTTACATTAAATAATCGTGATTTAGCCGAAAAAGTGTTTTTTTAAGTAAGCTTATTTTTAATATTTTTGTTTATTATTTTGATGAATAAAATGATGGATAATTTTCGAATCAAATGTTTAGAGAATCAAACTATCCATTATAACAACACATCGCTAAAAATATGACAGTTATCGAATCTGGTTCCGCTGGCACCCTAAAGTACCAACACAAACATTTACCAGCAGCAAAATTACAGCGCTTTGATCCTTTGGAAAAGGCGCTATATAAATACTGATTATTATTATTATTACGAATTGCGCCCTCAAGCAGTTTTCAAGCACTTATAAAATTTGACGCGCTAACAACATCCCAAGTTCATAGTGAAATAACTCAAAGCCTTTAACAAATTCAAAAGTAAAATTTGTTGGGATCTCGTGGACGCACGGAGTTAATTAAAGTCAAATGTCAAATGTTACCATTTTGAGCAATTTTCACCTTAGAAATGACATAAATTGCAAAGATGGTTTACCTTGAACACAAAATGAAGAAACGAGCTTTCGATCTTTAAGATTTCTTTTAATGATTGAAAAAAGATTAAAAATAATTATTAAGCACGTAATGTTAACAATGAGCTATTTTTATGATGTGACAGAGAATAGTGATAATTAGGGACTACCTCTTTCCCGGTCAGAATACATATCAAACAGCCATATTTGTAACAAGAACAAAGTCAACCTATTACTTATTCTATAACACATGTTTGTTTTATTCCAGATATTTGATGCCAATATTAACATCAACAGCAAGGTTACTCTACGCTTCAATGTACCTGTAACTGCTCAAATTGTCCGCATTCATCCACTTACTAACGATCCAAATAAAAATCTCTTTGCTATGAGATTTGAATTACTAGGTTGCAAAGGTAAGTACCAAAATTCAAATTCTCAATGATTAAATACATACTAATTAAAATTGTGGGATAGCTTTCCACATCCAAGGAACATGCATGAACCAAGATTCATACTTCGAAACATTCCGTCAATATAAATGTTTTGATTTCATGGGCTATGGACAAACAAAATATTTATATTTCTCACATTTTGTAGGCCTACATTAATATTTACGATTTCAAAAATATTCCATGTTGAATGTTTAATCATAAAGAACTTGGACCGGATTGACTTTTTTGGGCCGTGGGTCAGAATATGAAGGCCCCCATATATCAAGAGATGACGGGCCTTAATTTCAAATGAAACCACACCAGATGGGCTTTCATCAAAAAGTCTGTTCCTTTGTTGTGGTATTACTTCTGTATGGTGTCCCTTTAGGCGACTAAAAAAAGAAAGAAGAAGAAAACCCGTTCTACGGGCAATGGACCTCTCAGGTAGGGCCGGTCGATCGATTTAAAAATAAAAAAAATTGATACTGAAGGGGTCAGGACAAACCTTCATTCTTCTGACAGAAATATCTTAGTTTTGACGTTCCCTTTAAAGGGAAACTTTATTCATCCAATAATATCAGAGGGCTGCATCAGTTTCCATTCACTACTACTAGTATGTATTGAGGTCATGTCACCAACCCATCATTATTACGTATTCCATGGTTTTACCATAGATCCTCGATACATGCAGAGTATGTACACTGCACATCAATGTATTGATGGGGTTTGGAGGTCACACTCCCTGCTGATTTCTAAGTGTTCATCAAAACTGTTGTGAAGCTATTTATAGATAATTCAGTCAAAGCATAGATCGTTGGTGATAGAATTAGGTAAAAAGTAACATTTTCTTTCTGATATCTCTGGAAATACCCCATTGTTTTCCCTCGTTCGACCATTATTCTGATGTAACAGAGGTATGTTTTTGCCATTTTTGCCACTTAATTCATGATTAGCCACAAAAAGGGTACATTTTTACCACCAGAGTTAATCGGTTATCGGCCCCTACCCACCAGCAGGCCAAACTATATGCCCAGATAAACTGGGCGAAAAAGGTTGGCACACTTTGTCCTAATTAGGGGAAAACCCCCCATTCTCTCCCCCGAGGCAATGTTGATCCGAGTCATGTTATCCGAATCCTTGGCAGTTTCCCCAACATTGATCGATGGGGGATGGGGAAGGATAAAAGAAAGGGGAGACTTCTGCTTTCTATTAAATAGTGCTATATCCCAAGTTTGATCTCTTGCGAGCACAGGGATAGTTGTAATAAGTTGCGTCAAGTGTGCCAACTATTATTTTCCTTGATTGTTGATGAAGGATAACATCAAACAATTACCTGGATCAAAACAAGCAAAAACAAACAGAGCAGCAACAAGGCAATTTGTAGGAATGTTATTTACGCAGTCGATCCTGTATTAAACGAGCCACGGGACAGTAGTAAGTTACCAATCTGTCTTCCGAAGCGATTGAGCACTTCATTGTCATGCTGCTTTGCAGGTGAACCTTTAGAGTGTTGAAATTATGCGTTTTTATGATGAAAATAAAAGGCAATCGATAATTAGATTATTTTGATTAACTCTTTATTTTATAGTTTGCTCTGATCCCCTTGGTATGGAAGATCACTCTATACCTGATAGTAACATTCAAGCTTCATCAGTGTATATGACAGGACATGAGGCATACAATGCAAGACTCGATGGCAACATGGCGTGGTCATCAGAAAAATCGGATACAACACCGTGGATTCAGGCAGATATCGGGGATCGCACCTTGGTGTCGGGTTTGGTGACACAAGGTGATGGGGGACATGGGATTATGGACCATTGGGTGAATACATTGAAAGTGTCTACATTCTTATCCAGCACATCAGACCCTGAAATATTTATTCGAGATGCTGCTGGGAGTCATAAGGTATGTATAATTAACTAAAAAGTTTACATCATTTCATAGCATCAAAATACAAAATCATGATACCATTCGTCATACGGTCATCCGTCATCAATTCAATTATAAGGGCCTTATTCATTAGTATTTTTATTCGCATTATTTATAGTCTGGTACATGTATATATAATAACTTAAAAGGGCATTGAGAGATTGCCGAGAAAAATGAAATTTGGAAAAAAGGAATTGTTTCAATAGATAAGGTACGTAGGAATCATGAAGTGTAATGCTTTATGGGAACACGGTTGAATAATGAAGCTAGATTGAAATGTGGTTGAAGCAAGTTAAGTGGTGAGTGATGCTGATAATTTAGATGTGATCCACATCGAAATTACCAAATTCTGAAATGTTACATGATAAACGGTAAACTGTTTCAGATGGTAGTTAGTATATGCCTAGGTTATACGTAGGTGCAAAAACTTGATTTCCCGAAAAATTGAGGGCGCACCCCCATACGTATCTCTCATTTTCAATACCCCTTTAAAATCATGTATATCTATTTGAGCACTGATTTTCTTGGAGATGCAGTGAAAACCGAATGTTCATTTAGTGTGACAGAAACGGATGCAAAACAGCAACATATCTCGTAAGTGCAGATCATTTGGTTTTAACAGTCTCTACCTGGTAAGAGCGCACCAAATGGTGATTCATGAGTCCTCAGATCAACTTTAAAAAAAAAAACACCAGTGATACTTTACCATACCATTATTATACTATTGCCATATTTTAAAATTCCTAACACTTATTGTTTGGTTGTAATCAAATCATCGACATTTCAGGCAAATAATCCCAGCAAAACGATTATTACCAAATATGCGAGCCAAGCACATCCTAACGAAAGGAAAACATATTTTGAAACCTCCAGTTGGGTACATTGGGGGAGCGTGTCGGCGCAGCGGTTGTTCCCTCGCCTTGCACCAATGAAACCCGGGTCAATTATGTGCACGACCGCGGGCTTTATGCGCATTTGGTTTATCACGATCCATGCACGCTCTCGCTGGTTTTCTCCGGGTTCTCCGGTTTCCTCCTGCTTTCAAAATCTGAACACTTTTGCTAGCTCTTAGTTTCATAGCAATGTCATGAATTCGAAAGAGAACATTTATGGACAAGTTTGAGTCTCCAAAATGCTGAATGGGACATAAAAACTGAGGATTTTCAGGTCTAAAATGATTCCACTCAACATTGTGCCTTTACCCGATACCCAAATTATAGATTTGGTATCTTTCGAAACTAGAGCTTACATACGTTACGAAAATAAAAATACGTGGCGAAGAATCACATTTTAGTGAGCATAATAAAGAGTACAAATAATGCACAGATTAAATACAAAATAAATACATGTCAAATGAATCTCCACATTAAATGTGCATAATCGTAATTTAGCCGACAAGTTGTTTTAAATTTAAATAAGCTTATTATTATTTTTTTTAATTTTATTTTGATGAATGAAATGATGGATAATTTCAGATTCAAATGTTTAGAAACATTTCGGGGATCCTGGGTTCCACCCCCAAAAAACAAAACGGGCCCAGGATTACGAATTAGCCTAAAAAAATATGGATACCATAAAATGTGTCCCGAATTGATTTTTTGGATGATTTCACATTTTGAGCTACTTATAAAGTCTGTGTAGCTCAGGTGTAGCTAACCCCTTGTGAAAATGCAATCACCAAAATGTGGTTGCAGCAAGGTGGTACCAGCGCAAGGTTGTTGCAAGGTAGCGCAAGGTTGCCGCAAGGTTGCACTAGTTTGTTGCAAGGTTGTGGATGATTGCTGCAAGGTTGCGCAAGCTTCTCAGAAGAACTAAAGTGGTTGCGCAAGGTTGTATTTTTCCAAATTTACCTTGCGCAAGTTTGCAGAATTGATTGCGATGTTCAAAATGCCAGCAATTTAGCCTAAAAAATGAACGGACATCATCAAATGTGTCCCGATTTGAATTTTTTTGATTTGATTGCACATTTTGAACTGCGTATAAAGTCTGTGTAGCTAACCGGTCAAACCGCAACATATTTGATGGAAAAAAGAAATCCGGCAATTTAGCCTAACAAATTACAGACACCATGAAATGTGCCCCGATTTGATTTTTTGGATATGATTTCAAATTTTGAGCTACGTATAAGGTCTGTGTAGCTAGCCGGTCGTACTGCAACACATTTGGGACGGAGAAAACAAAATCCGGCAATTTAGCCTAAAAAAGACGGGCACCATCAAATGTGTCCCGTTTTGATTTTTTGGATATGATTTCACATTTTGAGCTACATTTAAAGTCTGTGTAGTTAATGAGTCAAACTGGAACACATTTGACGCAGAAAAAAAATCCAGCAATTGAGCCTAAAAAAATAAAAAAAATAAAAAAATAAAATGTGTCCCGATTTGATTTTTTGGATTTGATTTCACATTTTGAGCTACGTATAAGGTCTGTGTAGCTAACCGGTCAAACCGCAACATATTTGATGGAGGAAACAAATTCCGGCAATTTAGCCTAAAAAATGACGGACACCATAACATGTGTCCCGATTTGACTTTTGGATATGATTGCACATTTTGAGCTACATATAAAGTCTGTGTAGCTAGCCGGTCATACTGCAAAAACATTTGGAAGAAAACAAATTGTCGGCAATTTAGCCTAAAAAATGACGGACACCATAAAATGTATACACAAATGTGTAGCTAACCGGTCAAACCGCAACACATTTGATACAAAAAAATGCCCAGCAATTTAGCATTAAAACATGTCGGACACCATAAAATGTATGCCGATTTCATATTTTGGATATGATTTCAAAATTTGAAATTCTGTCATTCATGAGTTGGCGGATCTCTGGTGGATCTAAACCCATGTGTAGCTAACGGGTCAAACCGCAACACATTTGACGCAGAAAAAAATTCCAGCAATTTAGCTTAAAAAATGAACGGACATCATCAAATGTGTCCCGAATTGATTTTGTTTGATTTGATTGCACATTTTGAACCGCAACATATTTGACGGAGAAAAAAAAATCCGGCAATTTAGCCTAAAAAATGACGGACACCATAAAATGTATCCCGTTTTGATTTTTGGATATGATTTCACATTTTGAGCTATATATATAAGGTCTGTGAAGTTAATGAATCAAACTGCAACACATTTGACGCAGAAAAAAAATCCAGCAATTTAGCCTAAAAAATGAACAAACATCATAAAATGTGTCCCGATTTGATTTTTTGGATTTGATTTCACATTTTGAGCTACATATAAGGTATGTGTAGCTAACCGGTCATACTGCAACACATTTGACGGAGAAAAAAGAATCCGTCAATTTAGCCTAAAAAATAACGGACACCATAAAATGTGTCCCGATTTGATTTTTTGGATATGATTTCACATTTTGAGCTACTTTCAAGTCTGTGTAGGTAACTGGTCAAACCGCAACACATTTGACGGAGAAAAAACATGCCTGGCAATTTAGCCTAAAAAATGACGGAGACCATAAAATGTGTCCCGATTTGATTTTGTGGATATGATTCACATTTTGAGCTACGTATAAAGTCTGTGTAGCTAGCCGGTCATACTGCAACACATTTGACGGAGAAAAAGAATTTCCGGCAATTTAGCCTAACAAATGACGGACAACATAAAATGTGTCCCGATTTGATTTTTTGGATATGATTTCACATTTTGAGCTTCGTATAAAGTCTGTGTAGCTAGCCGGTCATACTGCAAAACATTTGGAAGAAAACAAATTGTCGGCAATTTAGCCTAAAAAATGACGGACACCATAAAATGTATACACAAATGTGTAGCTAACCGGTCAAACCGCAACACATTTGATACAAAAAAATGCCCAGCAATTCAGCATTAAAACATGTCGGACACCATAAAATGTGTGCCGATTTCATATTTTGGATATGATTTCAAAATTTGAAATTCTGTCATTCATGAGTTGGCGGATCTCTGGTGGATCTAAACCCATATCGTTCTTGATGGTATCAGGATACTGACGGGGTCTTCTGCCTCTGTTAGCTTTCCCACCGGGAGGAGTCCAGCAAATTCGACGGGAGATAGGCTGGTTGGTTTTACGGGCCCCGGGGCAGTGGCCAGCGAAACATAAACGGCGCTGCCTGATAATTGATGTTATAGGGGGATATCGCCACTGTTGGGGATCCCGGGATGTGATCCCTCCCAACTGATGCTAAATATTCTACGTAACAGTTGAGTATACTTGTAGCATCCGTTGATTTGGTCTTCAATTTGCCTGCTGATGGTCCATGTTTCGGAGCCATACAGAATGTGTCTCTCCAAAAAATCTGCAATAAAGTGATCTTCGTTTCGATGTTTGGAATTATTTTTCTACCACATCTACGTGTAAGTAATCAAGAATCTTCTGAACTGAACATTTGCGACATTTTATTCATATAAAACGTCTTTTTGGTGACATTTTGTTGTGGTTTCGTGTACTCACCTTCTCCTATATACCAATACACACAGTATTTGAGACACTCGATTTTGGATCGATGCGTTGACCATTACCGTGGTCAGTTGGTCAGTCACTTGAAACGAGTCAATCACTTGTTTACTTTTTACAACAATGCGACCTTTATCGTACAGTAGAAAAGTGCTATTCAACATCAGGAAAGCCTATCAGACAAATATAAGCCTTCATCGTGTAGATGATGATACATTTGCTAGAATAAAAGAACTTAATATCGAAACTAAAAGACGGGGCTGTAAAATAAGCCAAGAAAATAGACCATGTTGTTCTTACAAAAGAGAGACAAATTGAGTGTAAGCCTCGGTACCTTGAATCATCACCTGAACAAACATTAGCATCTCAGATCCCAGCTCTTGTTTCAAGGGCTGGACATAAAGTATATCAACGTCAGCCAGTTTACAATGTATTGCGCCCAATAAACAGACACAATGACAGAAATATGAACATCAGGTTATGGAATGCTCGCTCGGTACGCACAAAAACTGTTGCAATCACTGAGAATATAATTGCGAATGATGTTGACATATTTGTGATCACTGAGACTTGGTTAGCCGAAGAAGATCCAGTTGTGATTGGAGAACTTCTCCTCCCCGGATATTCATATATGCATTTCCCCCGGAAAGGTGACGAGCATGGTGGGATTGGTATCATCCATAAGACTCAAATTAGTCTGCAGAATTCACCCACAAATATTAGCACTAAATACTTTGAACATGCCAGTGTCATCATAAAGAAAACTGGTCTTCGGGTCATTGCCATTTATAGACCTCCTCCATCCGGTATTAACGGGTATTAACGGGTTTAAGACTGGAGAGTATCTGGACGAATTTGAAGCCTTTCTTGATGAAATCTGTTTAACTCAAACTAAAACCATTCTATTGGGTGATTTCAATGTGCACGTAGATGTACCATCCAAAACCAGAGGTTAAACGTTTCCTCAACGCACTTGCAGCTCATGGATTGCATCAATTTGTTGATTCAACAACACACAAGGACGGACACATCCTAGACCTGCTGGTAGCACGTCCAGAAGACAATTTGGTGGATATGTGCAATGTTCTGCCTAGTCTTGGTTCCGATCATATTCTTATTGACTCCAACATTAACTGTTCTAAACCGCCACCTTATAGACTTACTTCTACCATCAGGAACACTAAGAGTATTGACAAAACTTCATTTTCTTATGATCTTGCTAAAGAGTTTGATGGTCTTGATATTCTGGGTCCAGTTGATGAGATGCTGGATAAGTTGAACTTATCTATGGGTTCTTTACTCGATGCTTACGCACCTCCCCAGCAACGATCCCGGATGATCAAGCCACGTCTGCCTTGGTATAATGATGATATTAAGGTTGCTAGAAGAACTTGTCGTAAGTGTGAGCGCAAATGGCGCCAAACTAAAGGTATTACTGACTATGAAGCATATGTTGAATAATCAAATCATGTAAACAGGTTAATTCATAGTGCCAAAGAAATTTATTATAAGGACATTCTTGAAACTGCTGATAGTAAAAGTATGTATTCCACCTTTGTTAAATAAGAACACTAGGCAGCTTCCTGATGCAGACTCAGCGACTGATTTATGCAATTCATTTGCTATGTATTTTACTCAAAAAGTGGCTAAGATGAGAAAGGACCTTGATTAATTACCCGCCACACAGTGTAAAAGTCAAACTATCACTAGTCATGGTTCTGATACTACCAGTGTCGAAGCTTTAAATGATTTCAAATCTGTTTCAGTTGATGATGTAAAGACAATTGTTCTTGCCACTAAAAACAAATCCTGTTCTTTGGACAAAATTCCAATGTGGCTTCTGAAAGATAACATTGACTCTATGATTCAACCACTTACCACTATTATTAATCAATCTCTCAGCAGCGGTGTATTTCCAATGAGGCTTCGCGAGGCGGTGGTATCCCATCCTAAAGAAATCGACGCTGGATAAGAACACACTTAAGAATTACCGCCCTATGTCCAACATCAGCTACCTCTCTAAAATCATGGAGAAACTTGTTTGTTTTGAAATAAATGACCATCTTAGTTCCAACGGTCTCAACGAGGATTTTCAATCTGCCTACAGACAGCGACATAGTACTGAAACGGCTTTGTTGCGCGTCAAGACTGATATTCTCAAAGTCCTGGATAACAATAAGGCGGCTGCTGTAGTTCTTCTGGACTTATCAGCTGCTTTCGACACTGTTGACCATCAGATCTTGTCTCGGCGGCTATCCACCACCTTTCACATACAAGGCAAAGCGCTGGACTGGATCAAATCGTAACTCCGGGATCGCTCCTTTCGTGTATGCCTCGGGGACAGTAAATTTGAAAATCATTCGCTTGACTTTGGTATTCCACAAGGCTTGGTGGTCGGGCCATTATCCTTTTCCATGTATACGTATGAGATTGGTCGTATCATCCGCAAACACAACACTAGAGCGGTTCTCGGCTTTCGCGGTTCTCGGCTTTCGCGGTTCTCTGGTTTATAGTTATAGATTTTGAACAAAACCTGACTGTGTCCTGTTAGTGAATATATTTAGTTGGTGTCAGAGTATTATGGGTGGAATAATGCATGCTATTGTAATGGAATGCAGTATTGTGGCGTATGGTTAGTTGTAGCTGATGTCATGTGCTACATATGTCACGTATGAGAAGTTTCAAAAAATCAAAATACTGCAAGCACGACTTGCGAATCCCCCTGGCTGGGAGCACACTAAATGAGGTCAAAGGTCATATAGGGGTCATGTTCCACACCCCCCCCCCCCCCCCCCCGTGTTAATGTTTCTTTTCTCCAAGTTTAACGTCAATCATGCAACTTTAATGAATTGACCTATGGATGACCTTTGACCTCAGATGACCTCTAATTATTTTTGACATTTTTTTCGGTGTTCATTGCACGATTTAACCTTTGTTGACTTTGGATTACCTCTAATGATCGTTGACCTCCGATGACCTCTAATTAATGTTAGACATGTTACCCCGGTGTTCATGTTTCTTTTCTCCAAGTTTGACGTCAATCGGGCAACTTTTACGATTTGACCTCTGGATGACCTTTGATCTCTGATGACCTAAAATTATTTTTAGACATGTTCCCCCGGTGTTCATTGCACGAATTAACCCCTGTTGACCTTTGACCCTGGATGACCTCTAATGACCGTTGACCTCGGATGAACTCTAATTAATTTGAGACATGTTCACCCGGTGTTCATGTTTCTTTTCTTCCAAGTTTGACGTCAATTGAGCAACTTTTACGATTTGACCCCTGGATGACCTTTGACCTCAGATGACCTATGCAAATTAGACCCCAAAAAATGTTCACCCGGCATTCATGTTTCTTTTCTCCAAGTTAGACGTCAATCGGGCAACTTTAAAGATTTGACCTCTGGAAGACCTTTGACCTCAGATGACCTATGTAAATTAGACCCCAAACAAGTAGCCACAGTTTTTGACCATGGCCTACTTATCGCTGAAGGTTTGAAGTCAATTCGTCCATCCGTTCAAAAAGATACAGCATTCAAGAAAAAGGCTTAGCAAAAAGGCTAACCAAAAAAGGCTAACCAAAATCTAACCAAAAGGCCCCAACCCCCTCTTATTACAAAATATTGAAAGGATCTCGGTTGTCCTACCATTTTCCCGAGAGCCGATTTGAGCAAATTGGGCGTAAAAACTGGTAACATTTAGGCCTACTATAGTAAAATGTATTCACTTTCCAAATTGGTGTTGTATTTTATTGGCTCAGTCGATTTTCAAAGTACAAGTGGGTCAGATTAAAGATAATACTTTTCCCCACATGTTCATGTGATTTTTATTGGCATACATACGACCCTGTTTAGTCGGTTGTCCTGCATTTTTAAAACATGATTCCCACCCTCATCCTAAATGATTTAACCCAAGTCAACTGGTCATGCAGTGTATTGTATTCCTATCAATCAATGATTATTGATCATTGATTGGTCCCTCAATGGATTTATTGACCGTGTAACAAGGTGAACTGGTTAAATGCTTGTAAATGTCGTCACGAATTTTACTGTTAATAACTGCATGATGACATACTGTGCATAGGCTTTACCTTTTAATTGAAAAACTAGCTATATTATCGACTCGCACATAGAAACGATCGGCTCTTTTTAAAAAAATGAATTATTTAACCAAATATTAATGCTATTTGGGCTCATTAATCACAAAATAATATTTGAGTCCATTTTTCAAATTTTGACATTTGTCGGTCAGGCCCAGGCCCCAAAATTAAAAAAAAAAAACCTTATGATTTCTATGCGAACAACTTTTTTGTCATCAAATTGATTGCGACTTGAATTTGTTGTATAATCGATCTTATACGTATCAAAAAAAATGTATTTAACCAAATAATGCTATTTGGGCTCATTTTTCAAATTGTGACATTTGTCGGTCAGGCCAAGAATTTTAAAAAAAATCCTTATGATTTCTTTGCGAACGACTTTTTTGTCGTCAAATTAATTGCGGCTTGACTTTTTTGTATCATCGATCCCATACGTACCCAAAGAAAATTGAATTATTTGACCAAATAATGGTATTTGGGCTCATTTTTCAAATGTTGATATTTGTCGTTCAAGCCTAGAATTAAAAAAAATCCTTATGATTTCTATGCGAACAACTTTTTTGTCATCAAATTGATTGCGGTTTGACTTTTTTGTGTCATCGATCTCATACGTACCCCAAAAAAAAGAATTATTTAATCAAATAATGGTATTTGGGCTCATTTTCAAATTTGTCAGTCAAGCCTAGAATTTAAAACAGAATTCTTATGATTTCTATGGGAACGATTTGTTTGTCATCAAATTGATTGCACCTTGATTTTTTTGTATTATTAATCTCATGCGTATCAAAAATAAAGATTTATTTTTTAAATTTTGACATTTGTCGGTCAGGCCTAGAATTAAAAAAAAATCTTTATGATTTCTATGCGAACGACTTTTTTGTCGTAAAATTAATTGCGGCTTGACTTTTTTGTATCATCGATCCCATACGTACCAACAAAAAAAAGAATTATTTGACCAAATAATGGTATTTGGGCTCATTTTTCAAATGTTGATATTTGTCGTTCAAGCCTAGAATTAAAAAAAAAATCCTTATGATTTCTATGCGAACAACTTTTTTGTCATCAAATTGATTGCGGTTTGACTTTTTTGTGTCATCGATCTCATACGTACCCCAAAAAAAGAATTATTTAAGCAAATAATGGTATTTGGGCTCATTTTCAAATTTGTCGGTCAAGCCTAGAATTTAAAACAGAATTCTTATGATTTCTATGGGAACGATTTGTTTGTCATCAAATTGATTGCGCCTTGATTTTTTTGTATTATCAATCTCATGCGTATCAAAAATAAAGATTTTTTTTTAAAATTTTGACATTTGTCGGTCAGGCCTAGAATTAAAAAAAATCTTTATGATTTCTATGCGAACGACTTTTTTGTCGTAAAATTAATTGCGGCTTGACTTTTTTGTATCATCGATCCCATACGTACCAACAAAAAAAAGAATTATTTGACCAAATAATGGTATTTGGGCTCATTTTTCAAATGTTGATATTTGTCGTTCAAGCCTAGAATTAAAAAAAAATCCTTATGATTTCTATGCGAACAACTTTTTTGTCATCAAATTGATTGCGGTTTGACTTTTTTGTGTCATCGATCTCATACGTACCCCAAAAAAAGAATTATATAACCAAATAATGGTATTTGGGCTCATTTTCAAATTTGTCGGTCAAGCCTAGAATTTAAAACAGAATTCTTATGATTTCTATGGGAACGATTTGTTTGTCATCAAATTGATTGCGCCTTGATTTTTTTGTATTATCAATCTCATGCGTATCAAAAATAAAGAATTTTTTTTTAAATTTTGACATTTGTCGGTCAGGCCTAGAATTTAAAAAAATCTTTATGATTTCTATGCGAACGACTTTTTGTCGTAAAATTAATTGCGGCTTGACTTTTTTGTATCATCGATCCCATACGTACCAACAAAAAAAAAGAATTATTTGACCAATTAATGGTATTTGGGCTCATTTTTCAAATGTTGATATTTGTCGGTCAAGCCTAGAATTTAAAAAAAAAAACCTTATGATTTCTACGCGAACAACTTTTTTGTCGTCAAATTGATTGCGGTTTGACTTTTTTGTATCATCGATCCCATACGTACCACAAAAAAAAAGAATTATTTGACCAAATAATGGTATTTGGGCTCATTTTTCAAATGTTGATATTTGTCGTTCAAGCCTAGAATTAAAAAAAAAATCCTTATGATTTCTATGCGAACAACTTTTTTGTCATCAAATTGATTGCGGTTTGACTTTTTTGTGTCATCGATCTCATACGTACCCCAAAAAGAGAATTATTTAACCAAATAATGGTATTTGGGCTCATTTTCAAATTTGTCGGTCAAGCCTAGAATTTAAAACAGAATTCTTATGATTTCTATGGGAACGATTTGTTTGTCATCAAATTGATTGCGCCTTGATTTTTTTGTATTATCAATCTCATGCGTATCAAAAATAAAGAATTTTTTTTTAAATTTTGACATTTGTCGGTCAGGCCTAGAATTAAAAAAAATCTTTATGATTTCTATGCGAACGACTTTTTTGTCGTAAAATTAATTGCGGCTTGACTTTTTTGTATCATCGATCCCATACGTACCAACAAAAAAAAAAAGAATTATTTGACCAATTAATGGTATTTGGGCTCATTTTTCAAATGTTGATATTTGTCGGTCAAGCCTAGAATTAAAAAAAAAAAATCCTTATGATTTCTATGCGAACAACTTTTTTTGTTGTCAAATTGATTGCGGTTTGACTTTTTTGTGTCATTGATCTCATACGTACCCCAAAAAATGAATTATTTAACCAAATAATGGTATTTGGGCTCATTTGTCAAATTTTGATATTTGTGGGTCCAGTCTCTTTTTGATATTTGTGGGTCAAGCCCGGGCTCTTTTAGCCCTAATTTACACGTAATCCAACGGGCAGTTTATTTAGTGCGGTGCCCCCAGAACAATAACATAACCTGCCCAGCCAGGGCATAGTTGTAGATTTTGGAATTGGACAGAATATTTCACATTTTCGTGCAGAGTCGAGAACTAAATAAGCTTATAATTTCGGATTTACAGAAATGTGTTATTTATTTTGTTCCGAGTGACAAATTTGCACTCCAAATTTGGCGGAAGCACGGTAAATGTACTAAAGTGTATCATCGTTTTAAATCATTGTTAGGAATTATCAAAATTCAAGGGTATATCCACATACTCTGTGAATTTCGGTCCGATGTATTACAAAAATAACAAGCTCAGAGCAAGCAACACTGCAAAAACATTAAAAGCATATGGGTCTATAAAACGCCGTGTTCTTCACTAACTTATTTGAATTTAAGATTGTTTATCCTTACACTGAGAAAGGATAACACATTGGTGTTATTTCTTGTGCACGATGTTTTTTCTGCCATCACCGTAACAATGTGATAATTACTCTCGATTTTTTTCTTTTTGAAATTGATGCTATAAATTCAAGATTTCATCGGGCGAAGAATTAACAGGTAAATACACTATTTTTACAAAAACATTTCTCTTTTACGAATAAATATACATTCCTCTTCAAAATGAGACAACATTTAGCCATTTCCATTGAGGCAATCTGTCAAATATTGTAAACCATTCTCCCGGACCATTCTGACAATACCACGAAAATACACGCTACGAAACGGTACATACATGTACATGTACATGTATAGGTATTCCTTTCACAGCGAATGGGGTTCTTTCATGTCTGTGTGCGCTACGCTACGACCTGTTCCGTGTGGTACCTCCACCAAAATGCACAGTCACGTGATCATCCATTTGGTATACTCTCCTAACAATCTCGTATCGTATTTAACTGCAAAGTTCATATGCCCTTTGGTACCCATAAGAGCCATTGCAGTACCCATAAGAGCCATTGCATTCGAGGGCTTGTAATATATAGCTGTCGGATCCTGATGAAAATAATGCGAGCCAAACTTAATACTGGTCTCTTTCAGGACACAGTAATCAGCTATCATTTTACGCCGACGATATTCAGCTTTATTTGCCTTTTGACCCTAAATTGGACAGTGATGGTACGCGTGCAATGGAACAATTGTCGTCATGTATAAAATACATTAGTATGTGGATGACCGAGAATAAGCTAAAACTCAATAATGAAAAATCTGAATTCTTTGTAGCTGCATCTCCATGGCATGCAAAGATAATTGGTGAGCTCTCCTTGAAAATTGGAGATGATGTTATCCAGCAGTCAGCTAAAATCAGGAACCTTGGTGTTATCTTTGATACTATGACTGATTTGTCTATGACTGATCATGTAAAATCCATTGTTAAAACTGTGAACTTTGAACCTTGTTCGGGCACTCATCCTATCCCGCTTGGACTACGCTAATTCTCTCATGCTCGGTATATCAGCCAAGGATCGTAACAAGCTACAGAAACTTCAAAACAGGGCAGCCAGAATTGTGTTCCGGGCTAAAGACTTCACCCATCTGCACCTCTGTTGAGAACTCTCCACTGGTTACCAGTAAAACAGAGAATAATATTTAAGGTGCTGCTATATGTATACAAAAGAGTACATGGACTTGCTCCTCCTTAAGGGGGCTGTCAAGTGTCAGAAATAGCTTCCGTAAAACTGCCGTAACTACGTCATTATTCATATATTCCATATAAAAGTATACATTTTCTTGAAGGAAAGGGTTCAATAAATCTAACCATGAACATGAAATTGCTCTAAAAAGGACCATTTGGGAGAAAATCATAAAAACCGAGAATTTTGCCCAGTCTTCAATTCGGACAAGGTAACCAAAAAAATATTTTCTGAAAATGTGTCCTTTTACGATTTTTGTAATCTTAAGAAAATTACCCGGGTTCCATTTTTTTTGTTTTTTGATATCTGAGATATTTTGTTATTTATTGACCAAATAAGGCAACAAAATGGGATTTTTAAATACAACAAACGTGAATTTCCACAAAATGATCCGAAAAATCGGAAAATAGGCCTAAAACAAAAAACAAAAAAAATGGAACCTGGCGAAGATCATAGTTGTTGAGTTAAACTTACTTGCTGTCCATCAGATGCAGTTTGTATTGAGTTATCGTGTCTGTAAATCGTATTTTTACTCAAAAATGAACATAAAGAAATCAACCGATGAATGTGAAAAGTGACAATACCGCCGTTTGATCATGGTTTACGGGGAAATACACGTATTTCAAATCCTGTTCTTTAGATATTGTGGGAAGCGTATAAATCCCCAACTTCGTGCAAAGTTTCATTACAAACCGTTCTTTTCTTGGTATCAAAATAACCTCAAATGTGTGTTAAAAAACACCTTTTTCATGATGTCGAGTGTGAAAAAAGAAGCCATACCATTTCATGCGCATTCGAAGTGCGTTCACAATTTCCGGGAAGCGTAACGCATGAAAGCGCGTGCGTTAATCGACAATGAGCGCAGACGCGCGTGGAATGTTTTGAGTTGGCAAAATAAATGGTGACGCGTGCGCGTTGAACCGGTTGACAAAGATTAGACGCTCGTGTATTAATTTCTGTGCGCAACACTCCTGCGGCTAATCATCAGAGTTTATCATTATAGGCCCAGTGTAGTCGAGTCTTTATCAATGTGATCATTTAAAAATGCACCGTGGCGGGATTAGTGAGTAGTCTGGGTGTAAAAAATCAACACCTATCCTAGATAAAGGACTTAGTAAAGGAGAGAGAAAAATTGGAAACATTAGAGAGAAATTGAGAAATGGGGATGAAGATTTAATTTAAGACCTGTCGTTTGGTAGGCCTAGGCCTACATGTTTTCTCTTCTTCTACTTCAGATATTAAAAGAGACGAAATCGGGTAAGCTTCTGATTAACATGATTAATATGAGTCACGTCACGAATTGTAATTTCATCATAGTAAAAAGGCCACAACATGCCACCTGAACTTGATCCTCGTTATGCCAGCGCCACTGAAAAAGAAACTGAAATATATGTCCGATAGGTCTAATGTTTAATGAAGCAGGAAAATAAAATTAACGGTTTGTAAAATGACTATAGGAATTGTCTATGGGTAAACTGTCAAGCGAACGAGTAACAGTAGCGTATCAGCAGAGTGTCCCCCTCCTTCGAATAGTGATTGTTCAGTGTTATAACAATAGCTCTATTAAGCATTTCGGTTGGATCTCTTATAAAAGTAGTTTGCTATCTACTGAAGATAACAATGATAACGGTGAAAAAACGGTTATTATTAACAATTAGCTCTAGTAGGCCTATATATATATATACAGTCATGTGGGTATTTCCATTACTGATTATTTATTGGCTATCCCTATGAATTAATTGCCTTGTCATACCTAGATTGAAACTTTTTTCATTGAGAGGACACAAGGATATCAAAGGTGTACAAGGATATCAAAGGTGCAACCACACATTTAATTAATCAGGCCTATTGTTTACATCTCATAACTTCGTGATAAACCAAACCGATGTTACCCTATTTCTTTCTTCTTTTTTTTTTTTTGGGGGGGGGGGGGGGGGTCCGAGGGGCAGAAATATAGAGCATCCTCTCCCACCATAATCCCATCCCTTTCACCTTTGCTTTCAGTCTAGAACATTCGGACATATCATTGATTCAAAAATATGAATGATGGGCCATTTAGCGATCGAAATGGGAAGATCTCTGTTCTTTGTTCAGTCCGAATTTTATTTGGAATGTTCCAGACCAGAATTTTATATTATTCAATTAAATAGGACATTTTAGGAGGATTTTTTAGAAACCTGACTTGTTTGGCCGTATAGGCCTACTTCTGGTTATCTTGGAACTTATTTTGTCTCATATTATGGCATGTCACCAAACCGTAGGCCTAACAGCGGGGCCTTAAACCCGAACGCAACTGAAATAAATGAGCTTATAATGGATATTATATTAAAATACATGCCATGAGAGGCTGTCAGTGGCGTAACAGCCGGGGGGCAGAGGGGGGGGGGGGGGGGGGCACAGTGCCCCCTCTGAAGGTGCTCAGCAGGAAATTCAAACCTACCCACCAGGAAAAATGGGGGGAAGGGAAAAGAGGAAAAGAAGGGGGAAAGGGAAAGAAAAGAGAGAGAGAAAGGAAAAAGGGAGGAAAAGGAAAAGGAGAAAAAAAGGGGAAAGAAAGAAAAGAAGAAAGGGAAAGAAAGAAAGAAAGAAAATTTCGCAGTGCGAAATTTTGTTACCGTGCGAAATTTTGTGACCGTGCGAAATTTTGTGACCGTGCGAAATTTTGTGACCCTACCTACTATGAGATAACCATGTGAACCATTTGATAGCATCGGCCCGAGGATGCTTCTCCGATCATGCCCATGTAGGCTTAGGTAAAATGGCACTTATAATTAATATTATGTTTGATATAACTGAATGACAAATTAGTACACCGAGTTGAACTAATTGAGAACTAGCTAACTTAACAACGATACGAAGTAATAGGCCTACCATATTCAGTAATGACAACAATAACAATAAACAGGTAGGCCTATTGGATGGACGGGGCGGGTGGAACGGACTTGTACAACATCGAAAGCCAAACAAAAACAAAACATTAACGTCTTCGGATAAAACCCAGTGTAAGTCTTTTTGATATTCCTTACAATGTTTCACTCCGATCATGGATTCAAAATCTTTCTCTGTCCTTTATATTTTATCTTTTTTCCTTCTCTCTTTCCAAACTCCTTGACACTAACGCTTGTGCTAAAGCCTTGTTTTACTAATAGTAATAGGCCTACTTGCTTCAGCTCAGCCACACCCCGGCAAAAATGACGGTTTGATTAGTCGGGCCTCCGATGCGTAAACAATGCGTATGAACAAGCCCTCAAACGCGGCAAAAACATAGCGGGTAACGCAGCACGCACTGACGGCTTTCGAAACAACAGCGTCGCGTATTTTAAGCGAACTGGCGCGTGCTAATTTGCGTGAAAAACAAAACACGGGATACGCGGCGCATGGGAGTTTCGCTGATCCCCTTCGGGCAGACTTTTCTATTCTACTTTGTCCATGATCACAATAAGGGATTTAAATCCTTCTAAATAGGCTTTTGGAATTTCAAAATTGAAAATTTCTTTGCATGTACTGATAGATAACACTCTGAAGTTTTAAAAAATGAAGAAAAGTGAAATTCCTGGAAAATACGAAATGACACTTGACAGCCCCCTTAAATCACCAACCTGCTTGTAACATATCTACCTGGAAGGCCTAATCTACGTTCTGGTGATGACGATGCGTCTAGAACATAGGCCCCCAAGTATTTGAAATTGGAGACATTTTCCAGCTCTTTTGAGGGTCTTTACACTGGCTGAGGTGGCAATATTAATACAGAGGCTTTTTGTTTTTCCTTCATTCAATTTCATGCTGCTTCAACACTCTTTAACAGTGATTCCGCTTTACTGATTGATGTTGCTAGGAGGGCTATGTCGTCTGCGAAATCGAGATTAAAAATGTGTCCCGATTTGATTTTTTGGATATGATTTCACATTTTGAGCTACGTATAAAATCAGTGTAGCTAACCAGTCAAACCGCAACACATTTGACGGAACAAATAACGTTCGCATTGAAATAGCAAGAAAGAAATTGCCTGTGATTTAGCCTACAAAATGACGGATTCCTAAAAATGTGTCTCGATTTGGTTTTTTGAAAATGATTTCACATTTTTAGCTAAGTATAAAGTCTGTGTATAATGAACTGGTCAAACCGCAACACATTTGACTGAACAAATAATGTTCGCATTTCAAATTTTATCTCCAATCTAAGTTTACATTAAATAATCGTGATTTAGCCGAAAAAGTGTTTTTTTAAGTAAGCTTATTTTTAATATTTTTGTTTATTATTTTGATGAATAAAATGATGGATAATTTTCGAATCAAATGTTTAGAGAATCAAACTATCCATTATAACAACACATCGCTAAAAATATGACAGTTATCGAATCTGGTTCCGCTGGCACCCTAAAGTACCAACACAAACATTTACCAGCAGCAAAATTACAGCGCTTTGATCCTTTGGAAAAGGCGCTATATAAATACTGATTATTATTATTATTACGAATTGCGCCCTCAAGCAGTTTTCAAGCACTTATAAAATTTGACGCGCTAACAACATCCCAAGTTCATAGTGAAATAACTCAAAGCCTTTAACAAATTCAAAAGTAAAATTTGTTGGGATCTCGTGGACGCACGGAGTTAATTAAAGTCAAATGTCAAATGTTACCATTTTGAGCAATTTTCACCTTAGAAATGACATAAATTGCAAAGATGGTTTACCTTGAACACAAAATGAAGAAACGAGCTTTCGATCTTTAAGATTTCTTTTAATGATTGAAAAAAGATTAAAAATAATTATTAAGCACGTAATGTTAACAATGAGCTATTTTTATGATGTGACAGAGAATAGTGATAATTAGGGACTACCTCTTTCCCGGTCAGAATACATATCAAACAGCCATATTTGTAACAAGAACAAAGTCAACCTATTACTTATTCTATAACACATGTTTGTTTTATTCCAGATATTTGATGCCAATATTAACATCAACAGCAAGGTTACTCTACGCTTCAATGTACCTGTAACTGCTCAAATTGTCCGCATTCATCCACTTACTAACGATCCAAATAAAAATCTCTTTGCTATGAGATTTGAATTACTAGGTTGCAAAGGTAAGTACCAAAATTCAAATTCTCAATGATTAAATACATACTAATTAAAATTGTGGGATAGCTTTCCACATCCAAGGAACATGCATGAACCAAGATTCATACTTCGAAACATTCCGTCAATATAAATGTTTTGATTTCATGGGCTATGGACAAACAAAATATTTATATTTCTCACATTTTGTAGGCCTACATTAATATTTACGATTTCAAAAATATTCCATGTTGAATGTTTAATCATAAAGAACTTGGACCGGATTGACTTTTTTGGGCCGTGGGTCAGAATATGAAGGCCCCCATATATCAAGAGATGACGGGCCTTAATTTCAAATGAAACCACACCAGATGGGCTTTCATCAAAAAGTCTGTTCCTTTGTTGTGGTATTACTTCTGTATGGTGTCCCTTTAGGCGACTAAAAAAAGAAAGAAGAAGAAAACCCGTTCTACGGGCAATGGACCTCTCAGGTAGGGCCGGTCGATCGATTTAAAAATAAAAAAATTGATACTGAAGGGGTCTTCTGCCTCTGTTAGCTTTCCCACCAGTAGGAGTCCAACATTTTACGGGAGATAGCTGGTTGGTTGTTCGCATGCAGTGGCCGGCGAAACATTAACGGCGCTGCCTGATTATTGATGTTATAGGGGGATATATCACCATATACCACGCTGTTTGGGATGCGATCCCTCCAACTGATGTTAAATATTCTACATAACAGTTGAGTATTAGCGTCCGTTGATTCGGTCTTCAAAATTCCTGCTGATGAATTCATGTTTCAGAGCCGTACAACAAAATGCTTTCCGCGCAGGCTTTGAAGAATCTGATTTTTGTTGTTCTTTCGAGATCAGACTTCCAGATCTTTTGCAGTTTATTCCAGGCAACACATGCCTGTGCTTTCCTGCATTTGAATTGCTGAGATAAGTCTAGAACATGCCCAAGTGTTTGAAATTGGAGACAATTTCCAGCTCTACTCCTTTGATGGTCTTTACACTGGCATTGGTTAATCCATAGCCATTTCTTCATGGTCCAACCAATCAGAAATCGGCATAAATAATGATGCGGCATTCATCGAAGGGCTGGGTGGAGGTTTTGAAGAACATGTAAATCGGCTAACAAAATCGTCACATTCGACCAGCTCTGTATTTTGTTTTTACGCATATTTTGAGTTTAAAATGCACAACATACCCGTTTTAACGTATGGTACAGCACGGGCTGTGCTGGGGCACCCATCGTTGGCACGGTAGCCTCTGTAATAGAAGTAGACGTGTGCGGTCGTGCGACAGCGGTAGGGCCCTGTTCCAGCTGGTCTGACACTGACACTGGCTGTGGTTGCGGTGCCGTTGTGGTACGCTCAAGCCATGGTCGACCATGTGTCGTCGCGAGCGATGTGTGGACTCCTCGATTGCGGCCGTGGGTGGAGTAAACTTGCGTAAGAAGCGCCTGTTTCTTAGCGATAAGCGTCCAGATCCATCAAACTTTGACCCAATATTGGTAATGGTCCCCCTTAGCTCGACGACTGTGCCGGATTTGTCCCACTTTGTAGGATGCGGACCGTGTTGGTTCTGTAGGAACACGCGGTTGCCCAGCGATAGTGGTGCAAGGGGGCCTTGCGTGAGTGTTGAGGGCTTCAAGTGAGCGTGGCATCCGGGCTTTCATTGCGTCGTCTTTAAGTGCCCATGCTTCGCGCCAGGTAGTGCGAATGGATGGTTTGGTGAACTTATTCTGTCGGCTGACGAATGAGAAGGTATCGCGTATAGGTCTGCCAAATACTATTTCTGCCGGTGAGATGTTGCAGTCAGGATCCGGAGTGTTGCGCAATTGGAGTAGTGCCCGTAAGAGGCCGTCATTATCAAGGGAACCAGTGGGCCAAACATTGTCCATCAGGGTGCGCTTCGCCTTCTTGACTGCTACTTCGGCGCGGCCATTCAATTGATGACACACGGTGACGGACTCCCCATCGTGTAAGGAAAGCGGCAGTCGCAGAAGCAGAGAACTCTGGGCCTCCATCACTCGAGATATCCTCAGGAACGCCAAACGTGGCAAATAATGTTCGGAGAGCAGCGATCAGGCCCTGCGCTCCAACCTGAGTAGTACCATGCGGTGCTCTGAAGATTTCGACCCATCCAGATAGACGATCGCCGGCGACTAGGTAGTGGCATCCACCGAAGTCAAAGAAGTCAGCGTAGATCGATTCAAATGGTGTTGCGGGGACTGGCGATAGTGTAGGGGGCAATGCAGCTTGTGACGGGGCGTTCCGGTTGCATGCTGTGCATCTTTCGCGGGCTGACTGAATATCCTTTGTCATTCCCGGCCAAAACACGATAGCGCGAGCACGTGATTCCATGGACGTGACGCCTTGGTGGGCGGAGTGGAGTGTCTGGAGAATTTCGCCACGAAGGGATGATGGGATAACGACACGGTCACTGAACAAGATGACACCATCCAATACATGGAGTGACTCTCGGTATTGCCAGAATGCGGCCAGCCCGTTATTCGCGGTACGGTGTGCATCCCCGAAGCCGGTGTAGATGGCATCCATAAGCTGGCGTGTGACAGGATCGGTTGCGGTCTCAGAGGCAATGCGTTCCCATGTCAATGCTGTTATGTTCTGCGTCTCGTGACGGATGGCAGCAGTCATGGCGCATTCGGCATCTTCTTGTGCTGAGGTGTAGTGTGAGGCTAGATAGCTTTGCAAAGTTGCTTACGGGGTGTCGGGACGTGGCGTCAGCGGCAGTATTAGTCTTGCCGGTGAGATGTGCGATCTCAAAGGCCCATGGTAGTGTACGCTGCTTGAGGCGGAAGAGTTTGGAGTTGGGGATCTCATCGAGAGTACGGTTTCACATGATATTGATCAGGGGCTTGTGATCAGTAACAACGAGAAGGTCATTGCATCCCTGAGTAAAGTATTTCGAATGTTCGAGTCCCCATGCCGATCCGATGCCCTTGCAGGACCAATCTGGGCGTAGGCAGGTTCTCTTCGTATGGTCAAATAACTCTACGCCTTGGCGGATGGCGTCAACGATGGCACCATTAGACGTATTGAAGGCTTCATCAAGCGCAGGGTCCATCCGAAGCGGACCTTTGGGCTGAGGAATGGTTTGAAGGGCGCCATGGTGTCGCGTAGTTGTGCATAGTTGGCGACCAGCTACGGATGTCTGTGGTGGATGCTGGCGTCGGAAACTAGCGTATAGCATCGAGGTATTTCCGCAGTGGCTCGATGGCTTCATCAGAGATCCGAAAGCCTGCAAAATCAACCTCTCTGCGTGCGAAATGGAATTTCACTGGATTGAGAACTATTTTTGACTGGCCAACACGAATTAGGAAGTCAATGGTCCTCCACCACTGTGCTTCAAGGTTAGTGTCGTAGTGGATGGTGTCATCGACGCAACGCTCCTTGCGGTCGAAATCAGAGAGGATAGCGTCAGAACGGCGGTTGTATCCGTCACCGGGTGAGAGGAAGCCTTGGGGCGCTCTGGTGTACCTCCATCGGCCGAAAGGTGTGATAAAGGTGGTCAGATGGCGATCACATTCCCGAAGGGGGACGCTGTGATACCCGTTCCATGCGTCACTGACTGTCTTCCAAGTTCCTTTGGGGACGCGTCTCGCTAGGTGGAACGGTGACTCGCTGGCGAATGTTTCTCGCCGGCAGTTTTTGTTGAGTGGGGAGAGGTCCACGGTGCGGCGTGGAGTTCCATCGTGCTTCCGTGTAACGACCATGCGGTGGCACCACAGTACTGGTTCGCCATATGGAACCTTTCAATTACTCCTAGTTCCTCATCTCGTAATAGGTCGCTGTGCACCTGCTCTTGCCAATGCATTGGTACTGAGGCAGGTTTATGCACTGTCTTAGGGGGTGCACCTTCCTTGAGGTGAATCTCCACTGGAGGCCCTGTCATGCATGGGAGGGGGCGGTGAGGACAGGTATTAAATGACGATGCTGCGAAGTGTTGTAGCAACCAATCTTCCATCTTACTATTGTTAGCGGGGGTGCACTCGAAAGGAAGGGTATCGGGCCGATCTGGAACCACTGTACGTGGTGGACAAGAACATGGGTCTGTGCCATTTGAAGATGGTGGCTGAAGGTCAGCCATGGCTTCCCAAGACAGGTAAAATCCATGGGTTGACTTGCTTACATATACCATGGTGGCGCATGATTTCTAGTCGTCGCTCAGAGGCACTCCTTGTAGACGAACGATGATAGCGCCGTCTATGGTGATAGGAGACTTGTTGGCTGCGACTAGGTCTACGTGGACAGGGACGAGGTCTTCTTCAGAGAATCCAGCAGCCAAAAAACCGTCCATGGACCAGAGGCAAGATTGGGCTCCAGTGTCAGCCATCGCTGTGATGGTTGTAGGTGCGATGGTAGGACAGCGTCGTCCGAAAGCTAGATAGTCCGAGTTGTTCACTGACATGTGTAGCTGCACTTCCGGATGGTTCAAGAAGCGGGCCCTGCGCCATGCACCCTTTGAGAAGATATTGTGGGCATGAAATTGGGTAGAACGTGGGTCCGACTGCGTTTGCTTGAAGCGGGGGCGTCGTCAATGGCGATGGTGGCGGTTATTAGTGCGCCATGGCCGGTGGCTGTTGGTGGTTTGATCCTGTTTCGTGCAATGCCGACACTTGTGCGAATATCACCCCAGTTTCGGATGTAGAGGACGCTTGGGTGTTATTGAGTGTAGAATTGTCGCTGCGGCGGCTACTCCGCTGCACCCTGTAGCATTTGATGCACTGGCGATGGGGTCTAGTGTTCCAGCCTCGAGCACCCTCGGAGAACAGGGACAATGTATGTTTGCAGTCAGGACACATGGCAGTTTGGTTACGGTCGGGGGTCGACTGCGTGCCTGTTGGGGTGGCTTTTTCTCGGCGGAATGAGGATATTCCAGCCTCGGTTTTGGGCAAGGCATTCCTGGCCGTTTCTTTGCTCTCGACAATGGCAATGACGTCGTTTACCGCGCGTCCGGGTATGGCATCAGTGCCTAGCACCTCGCGTCGAATATCTATGTCCGCAATACCTGCTAGGAGGACGTCCCGGATTATAGTATTCGGTAAAGTTCACTTTCAGTGTACAAATGCACTCTGTGACGTAGGCACAGGTTTCAGCTTTTCCATGCACTGGCTGCGAACGAGCGAAAAGGTTCATCTCGCTGCTGTCGCATCTGGACGAGTTCAGCGCGTATGACACCAGTAGCAATGGGAATGACGGCAAGCAACTTCATCGCGGCCATTACGTCGGTAGTGGGCTTGGAGACTATGGCAGGATCCGTCTTTAGTAGGCGGTTCCCGAGAGTATCACCGGCACATTGGAAGAGTTGTGGCGAAGAGGCATTAGGATCGAGTCCGGATCTGGTGATGAATGCATCCCAACGACGTGTGAAGACATTCCATTCCTGTTTTATTGTAAGACATGCAGGGAGCACAAAAGAACATACCAGTCGTAAGCGGCGCCCTTCAATGCCCTGCAGTAGGCGGTCCCACAAGCACCACACTGGGTACTATGTATGCCTAGCTGCTGTACAAGTATAGCAACTGAGTATGTGGGTGTAGCCAATTATTTACCTCTTGCTATGACCACAGATAGTCAATCTGTGCTATGACCCATTGTCTAAGCTGTTACTGTTAGCCATAGCAAGGAGTACTATAATAACTCCTTGGCCATAGGCATTACATGTAGTGTTGATGGGTGTGCAACTTCAGGAAACACTTTTGATTTTGAAACTTATATCATGAATATAAATATTGGGATGTCTAGCTCTCTCATCTCCCACCACCTTTCATGTTTAAAATACACATCTCAGATGTATACAGTAGATTTGTGTGTACAATTTACATAAGAATTGAGCTAGCTAAAAATACTGTTATTATAGTACTAAATCATGATTAAATTAATTTGGGTTTGGATTGAAGATACATTTGGATGTATCAGCCCCTGCCCTACTACAAGTTTATGCATATCGATCATGAGTTTACACTTCTAGCCATCCAGCAACATAAAAATACAATTATGATCCGTCATGTGTTCATATCGTCCCCAATTATAGTCCATAATATAAAGTCATAATACATAGACATGCTATATTATATGATAGGGTCTAAAAATGCACATTCATTTGTATCACAGAAACCAGAAGCAATGATACCATCACAGAACTGTTTAGTCCAGTCCACACCGAATTGGTCCACACCATACAAGGCTAAATATTATTAAATAGTGATATAATAACATTCCCTGCCCCCAAGGCTGATTACCAATACTGTAACACAACTTAATTTCACTAGCAATTACATTTTTTGTAAATTTCGCTAGGAAATCCAATTCGCCAAATTAAATTGCCGCCAATTTTATTATTTATGTTATTGAGGAAGATGATATAAATTCGTGAAATTAAATTGCTTCAACAAGTTGACTAAATGCTAATTCGCAACATTAAGTTGCCGTGAAATTAAACTATTTTAGTACCATGTGGTTTCACCCCAGCAGTTTTTATCTGGCTATACCACTGCTATGTATGTTTTAAAAGGGACTACATCGCCATATATCACTATTCAGAACAAAATTAGTTTTAGACTTGTTTGAAAGAAACCAAGGCATTTTTGTAAAGTCTTTGAAAGAATCACAAAATTCTCTTGCTTACGCTTTTGTTTCATTTTTGGTTATGTTTGTTTGAATTGTTTTATTACTATTTTTCATTTTAATTCATTTTTTAAAAAAAGGTGAGTAAAGATAATCAGACGTTGGGGTTGACTATTTTTACAAAATTTGAAAAAATTAAATAGTCCATTTCCAGGAAATATCTGAGTCCACTATTGATTAAATGATTTCAAGCTTTTAGCAACGAGAAAAATGTCTATCAGAAAAGTATAATATAACATTATATAGATTGAGCCCATAGTGACGCACCATTTGATTTTCAGGGGGGACATGGAAGTTGGGGTAGGGCGGATTTTTTTTTTGTCGCCACTAAAGTGGGCAACGTTTTTGCAAGTTGTTTTTTGGGGGAGGGAGGGGGGAGGGGGGGGGGGGAATCAAAGGGGGCATTTTTTTTAATTTAAGTTTTAATGTTTTTCTTCACATTGAGTTGGGGAGTCAGATTTTTTTGATTTTTTTACTCAGCAGTGAGTCAACCTTTTTTTTCTTCCTGGTTGGTGGGCAAAGTTGGGTTTTTTCCTGGATAGTGGGCTAAGTTGTGTTTTTAGAAAACTTCCATGCCCCCCCCCCCCCCCCCCCTCCCCTGAGTATCTAATGGTGCATCCCTAATTACGTATTGGTCGAGCTATGACTATGAGTGTTTTTAAATATCGTTTGGCCAATGTTTTAAAACGCATAGCGAGATCCATACAATTTGGGCGTAATTCATTCAAAGTATTATTATTATTATTATTTTTGGATTTAATATTATATCACACTTCAAATTTATTCTTTGATTAAAAGATAAAGGACTATCCCATATATTTCAGAAGAAACAAAATCACCAATTCCATCCCAAATGTGAAAATGAAATAAGCAAACTGCTATTTAACCAATAACTTCATTCACAAGTCCCTAAACACATGTCAAATACAAACAAAACATGGTGTTGGGTCACTCAAGGGTGACAAACTTCTTTTACCTTTGAAATAAAATGAAAATGAAAAATCATTAATCATTTGAACAGCTATAAATACAATATGAACATTACATTTTGTCAAAAAGGTGAAATTGTCATACCTCACACAATGCCCGCTCCCCCTCCCCCATCAAGGTGCGACATTAGCTTTAGAAGGATCTATGCTCAGCAAAACAGCGCAATATTGCTAATATCGTTAATTGCATCCAAATAGCGAGTAAGATTAATGTAAATTATAATAATAATAATAATAATAATAATAGTGACAAGGCACATATCCACTCTAAATAAGAGCGCTCAAGGCACAAACATAAAATACAATATAATAGAAAACGATAAACAACAATTAAAACTACTTAATTATTACAAAATGTCTCAGACATCAGATGTGTTTTCAACAGTTTTTTGAAGATTGTAACAGTTTTTGCAGTTTTAATATGAATAGGAAGTTCATTCCAGAGACGAGGAGCTGCAATAGCAAAAGATCTGTCTCCCCAAGAGCGCTTAGATATAGTTTCTTGAAGAAGTTGCATTTGTCCAGAACGAAGAGTGCGAGTTGGCACATAGTTTGATAACAATTCAGATAAATATGATGGGGCAACACTGTTGATACATTTATACACAATAAGCAATATTTTGAAAACAATTCTCTGAGCTACAGGGAGCCAATGGAGTCCCTTTAAAATTGGCGTAATATGGTAAGATCTTTTAGAGAATGTGAGAATGCGAGCTGCAGTGTTTTGAATTTTCTGAAGACGATAGAGTTCATTAGCTGGTAATCCATAAAGAAGAGCATTGTTGTTATCAAGACGAGAGGTTATAAACGAATGAATTAATTGTTCTGTAGCATCACGACTAAGATATTTGCGGATTCTGCTGATATTACGTAGTTGAAATGCTGAGCAACGAATGACATTGGAGATGTGTGGTTTCATAGTCATGGAAGAGTCGAAAATTGCACCCAGATTCCGAGCTTTGGCAACTGATGCAATGTTGGAGTCGCCGATATGCACGTGTTCAATGTTTATCTTAGACAATTGGTGGTGGGATCCAAACAGTAGAAATTCAGTTTTTTCGTTTTTAGCGCTAAAATTGTTTCAACATGAACCAAGTCTTGGAGTCGCACGATTAATGATTATAGCGCTAGTTGAGTTTAATTAGCAAGTATAGCACTAATAAAACTTTGATCTTGTGCTAGCGCTGTAAACAGTAAAGTGTAGAAAATTGGGTTAGGTCGAAATTCTGGTCAATTTCATGTCTATACTTATGTTTCGAATATTTGGTCGAAAATGTTTCAATTTCCAAAAACGACCTCAGGTGACCCTAGAGTGTGTTACAGTTTGATGTAGAGACTTGGGCGGGTCGAAATTCAACTACCGGTAAGTGCGGATCCCAGAATATGATGGCCCTTGCTTGTTGCAAACAAAACTTCTGCCCGTTTTGTATGCTAAAACGGTCAGGAGTGTAACACTTTTTTGTTTACATGGAAATCAAACATGCATTTTTATTAAGCTAGTACAAGAAAACCATCTTTGATATTCATTTCTGAGATATACATATTGAAATATCGAAGGGTCAACCTTATTCAGAATGAGTCACTGTGAAATTGATCTTGCATAAGTCCATTAAAACATTGATTGTTACACTACAATATGTCAACATGAAAAAGGAGTTAAACTCAAATATTGAAATAAATCCAGCTTGATAATAGAAATGAAAACAGGTTATGCTTTGTCATTCCATATTATATTAAATTTAGTTATATCAGTTTATTATACGTAGTACATGATCATTTAAATAAATAAATAGTAACAAATAAAATTGTGTTACATCAGGAGGGTAACACTATGTAGAAATGTAAATACATTTTGGATGGCCCACTGTCATGCCATATACTGTAATTCTAAACTTGAAACTGTCCATGTATACCTTTGATATTGCCATATTCTGATGTTTAAAACTATTAAAATCAAACATATTAACTAATAATTAGTTAAAACAAAACAAAAACAGGCCTTTATTGTGTAAACATAGGGGTTTTGTGTGAAAAATCTGATTTTCTTCCCAATTTAGTTGTTAAAGGCATAATGAAATTGTATTTTCTATGCTTACCAATCTTCCAAGTTAAGAGGAACTGTACCCACAAAACCTATTTAACCACCATTATTAGATATCATCAGGAGTGTAACACAATGTAGAAATGTGTATGCATTTTGAATGGCCCACTGCTTTGCCATAGATTGTTGTATGAACTTGAAACATTACTGATATTGCCATTATAATGATATTGCCATTTTCTGATGTTTAAAACTATGAAAATCAAACCTATTAACTAATAATGAGATAAAACAAAACAAAAACAGTCCTTAATTGTGTAAAAATAAGGGTTTAAAGGCATAATGAAATTGTATTTTCTATGCTTTCCAATCTTCCAAAGTTGAGATGAACTATACTTTATACTTTAAGGTAGTGTTTTTATCCACAAAACCTCTATTATCCACCATTATTACAATGTCAGGAGTGTAACACAATAGTTGGAAATGCATTTCGAATGGCTCACTGCTTTGCAGTAGATTGTAGTATATGAACTTTAAACATTCCATATACTTTAATATTACCAATTTATGATGTATAAAACTATTAAAAACAAACCTTTACTTATCATTTTAAAGAATCAATCCAAAAAAAATCCCTAAACTGAGGAAAAATAAGGGTTTTTATGTGGAAAAACTCATTTAATTCTTTTTGATTGTTTTAGGCATAAACAAATTGCATTTTCTAATATTACCAATCCTCCATAGATGAGCTGAACCCTAAACTTGTTGTTTTTAAACATAATTGGGTTAAAATTAACAAATGATTGTTTTATGAGATTTTACCAAAATAAGAAACGTTCTGCAATAAATAGTGTTAAAAAAAATATGAGGACTATTTGGTCTGTTTCTGGATTCGTTTTACATACTTTTTTATATTGGGATTACAATAAGATTATAGAAATCATTAATATATATCCTATTTGAAATTTTGGAATTTGTGAACACAATGTCCCACTTCTGTGCATTTTTTTAAGCCGCCCATAACTGTAACAGTTTTGAAGCAAGCATGAACAATGATGGACTGTTTGGTCTTGCAATTAAATGTTGCGATCAACTAAGTCTTAAAAAGGAAGTTTACCTTAAATAAGCTTGCTTGCTTAAAGCAATATGTTTTCACTATAAAATACATTTTAAGAAATCATAGAAGCTTTGAAAGAAAAATCATATATATATGCAAATTCTAATTATCCAACACAAATTAAAATAATCCTTTTATACCAATTGTTTGTAACCAGAAAGCAAAAACATAACATGTCATGGACTTTTATCATTTATGGCGGCCATTTTGGCGGCCATCTTGGATTTAGGTGTGTTAACAAAGCAAAACTTCTAGATATGAGTGTCTAGTGGTCTAATACATACATCCCACTATTACAACTATACTTTCACCATACAATTTGATTGCTATATGTCATTTTATGAGATTTGACCTGTTTTGGCGGCCATTTTGGACGCCATCTTGGATATCTGGAGAGCATCCCATTTTTGTGGTTCACTGTTAACATCTTAAATGTGTTTAAGGACCCTAAAAGACACCTAATAAGTTGGTTTGGTTTAGTACTGGGGGTGCACGTCAACCCCTGTGTACATACCCAACAAATATACGGAATCAAATTATCTGAATATAGCAATGTTGCCGAACTTTTTTTTTTTTTCTTCAACAGCCCCTACTGCCCCCAGAGATGTTGATGTGAATACTGGCGAAACAACCTGTACTCTGACATGGAAAGAACCAGACACACCAAATGGAGAAATAACGGAATACAAGGTTAGAAATACAATTTGATTTGAATACTATGATGTCCAGATAAACAAATAGCAAAATAAGCCACATGCCCACCAAATGTCCTCTACCTTACGAACATAATGAATGCACTCAACCCCGGGACTCAATTGGTACCCACAGGTTATTATTGGTGGTGACTAGTGGTGATTGATGGCGACGGCCTGAATGCTGGGCATGAATGGAAACACGCGATCACCACCTTTTCACCACCACCTTAACTAACAAAATAATCAGTATTTCTGGATAATTGGTGATAATTTAAGTGGTTTTACTGAATAGAAACAGTCCGTGATTATTCTGGAAGGGATAATTTCCCACCCGTCGAGTTATGCTACGCACGCTATGCGCAATTTTTTTGTTTGCAGTGCGCCCTATGCAGGTGACTAAATATTTAAATGAGTGCAGTGCGTTGTGCATATTCTTGTGGAGCTCCAGCAAAGCAAATGCACAGATTGAGAGAGAAATTACACTTACAGAGCATCGTTGACATAATTTAACATCACTTTTTCCTGTTTATACAATGAGTAATAGACTTAGTTTATATTTGTGTTGGATGGCCATTAGTGTATGTACACATAACACCCAATTATAATTACATTAAAATATCTTCAATATCCAGATTTATCCGGTTGTACAAGGACGTGGTGAGTTCCTTGGAAATCCAGTAAACGCGGATCCAATTGCAATAGAGGATCCTAGCCAACGCCAATATGTTATAGACAAATCAACATTAACAGCCTTCTCCAAATATGATTACACAATGACTGCCAGTACGTCGTTTGTAGAAGGGACTAACTCTAGTGTGGCAGAATCCTGCCTTACCCCGCCTGGTGGTAAGTAACATATGTCCCAAAAGTAAGGTACCTATGTGTATTGTATCGTTAAACAATGAACGTTTATTAATATAGCTTCCAATCGTTTGTCAAATTGTTTGATACAAATCATTGCTATTTAAATATTGCTACAATTTGTTATTGATATGAAATGAAAATGAAGTATTCTAGAAACCTTTGTAATATTCAAAAGGCAAATTATAATATTTGACAGTTATGGTTGGCATTGACAATTGCTATGATCACTTATATTTTATAATTAATACTTATCATGCTTATGGAAATGTTAAGTCTAAGTTATGTTAACAAGCAATTGGATTTGCTGTTTAACCGCTGATACGAACTACACTTTATGATACCATAACATGTATAATTGATAAGTGCACTTTTAGCAAAGTTTCCTTTATGTTGTACGTACACAGAGTTATTTAAATAAGTATGCATGGTTATTCCAAGCAGCCGATTGTATTGAGTGAAACATTTGTTCGTTTTAACAGCAAATTGAACTAAATTAGTTATTTTATTATTTTATTGAGTGAAGCATGTGTTGTTAATTGATCAAAATAAATCTAAACATTATTATCTACGATAAAATTCAAACAGCCAAGCACTAACATAAGAAGGAGGCTGAAATATAGTTCATAGTTGTTTCAATATAATATTCTTGTATAGCGAGCACCAGAAGTGTGCTATACATTCATAATTCTCCTCACCGTCTCCTGATCAGTCATCTCAGCTGTCTGTCCCTTGGTCAAACAATTATTCAGGATTCACTCTAGTTGCTATGTGTGCTATTTTAAACCATTCGTTGCCTTATTAGCCCCAGAGGAACCAAGAGTACCGGATAAAGAAGACAAAGATGCAACGACTCCAACTACCTTTAAGATGTTCGTATCTCCAGCATCACAGAGAAACGGACAAATCGGGTGAGTTAATGGAACAACTTGACTCCTTCCCATTTGTTCTAGTGTGTTGCAGTGATAGAAAAATCAGTAATGCACTGTTTAATGGTTTGATATGTGTTTGGTTGCATGTAGAGGATGTGGACTGTAAGAGTTTATAAACATATAAATCTTTTTTTCTCAATCAAATATATGTCGTATTTTGTAACATGTTCATGAATATTGTGTTGCATATCATGGAAAGCTGATGTATCAGGTTATTTCTAATGACACCAAACATTGACTTGTTTCAGTGCTCAGCAACATGTTTGAGATAATGAGAGGTCTCTATATGAACGTGTCAATATTACCACTGTTTGGTCATCAAACGATAACCGTAACCACCGAGGCACCTTTTCAAAAGATTTTTTTTTTCGCGGCCATAGAAGAGGGGAAAAAGGGCCCCGAGCCCCCGGGGCTCGAGCCCCGGACCTCTGGGTTCAGAGGCAGACGATCTACCGCTAGACCACGGGGGTCAACCATACATTTATCAGTATACTTCGCCATGTATATACCCTAGGGCCGTTATTTCAGGTCGGGTAACACAAGCACACCGCATCGTAGTCATTCGTAGTATTCAAGAGTGTTAGGGTTAATAGAACATCTCCCCACACTGTAGTTGTTAATCTAACACTTCATGGAGCAAATAAACTACCCCTGTTTAGACCCCCGTATTAGACCCCCGTATTCTCTATCAAGTGGCTGAACACTAAAACAAGTAATCGCTGCACATTTGATGTCAATGGACAGATGACCACATAGGGTCACGTTTTTTTACCTCGGCACCCATAAAAGGTGGTTTTGTTACATTCTAGTCATTTTTTTGTACTTAGGGTATTGTATTTGAGTAACCCTCCATGCGATTGACTTGTGTTTGGACTTATTTTAACGGCAATTTCATCTTCTTTAATAATCTGAAGAGAGAAAAAACCCATCACCTTTAATTAAATTAATACAGCTCGTTAAAGCATAATTAGTAAGGGTGGTTGAGGAAGTGGAGGAGGAGGAAGTGGAGGAGGAGGGGATAATTGCCTAATAATGGGTGAAAATTGACGTTTTCCTGTAATAGAGCATTCTAATTCTTAGTGATATGTCAGTTTAGTTCTAAATGATGCAACAATGCTTTACATCATTAACTTAAAGTATCAATTAAGCTAATTAACTAATTTTCAAATCTGATTAACGAAGTAAGATGAACCATGTGAAAATAGTCACAAATCCGTTTTTGTCAAGCTTTCAAAATTTTCCTTGCAGGAAAATTGGAAAGAGTTATCAAGGCTCTGATTTTAATGTAAAAGCAATGAGTTCTAATTTGTATTTGCATAATTTAGTTATCTTTTCCATTATCTAAAATTTCGTATTTTGACCACCCTGTATATATATTTCCTAATAAGCTGAACAATTAATTTTGTATATGGCTGGATGGGTAATTTACTCAATTACAGCAAAAACATCTCTAGCCTTTGAATAGGTCCTGCATTTTTATACAATGGAGGGGAAAAAAAGAAAATTATCATTTTGTATACAATATTAATTGTTACACCCTGTATAACGTTTAGGTCAACCTGTATATTTAATTTTGAGTTACCATATTTTCAATCCTTAGATTATAAGCTTTCCAAATATATATGGTTTCATACACTTTAGACGTAAACATGTTGATATATTCTACTGTAACTGCGACAGGAGGTATATTTCATGAAATAGACTCATGTAACACAAATGTAGCCCAGGTTAAAAAACATGACCATCAGCTTTCCAGTGATATGCAACAGAATATGAGCATATTGCGTGATGTGTGATTTCATTTTTTTTCAGGAGTTTAGATGTGGTGTAAATTGTAAGTCCTCGTCTTTGTTGAATGTGTTACCTCCCTTTCTAATGAAAAGGGTAATGAAACTTCACTAAAAAGTGAGAACCACAATCCACGTTTCTCATGTTTCTGGACGCGCGCCACATGAGGTTGATCTCGCGTAAGAGTCGACCTCTCCATACAAAACTAACACTTCTGATTGGGTTACCAATTTGTTCTGATGTTCCAAGCATGGGCAGTTAGATGATCGCAGTGCCCGGTACATATTGGATGTGTATATTATGAATCCCTCGCTCATATAATGGTTACATTGTCCCTAACGCATGTTCATAATGTCAACTTTTTAAGATATAGAGCATTGTAATCATTGAAATGAGGCATTTCAGACACCCTCTCCCCAGATGTATGCGAAAAACAAAATTCATATGTGTGTTGCATTCCAACAGGCAGTATGTTTTTTGAAATGACTTTTAACAATTACTGAATACATGTATATACTATTACCATTTACTATACGCTACTTGCACGCAATCGCCATTTTAGAATGAAAGCGAGTCTCTCCCCTCATCGCGCGCGCGCCCAACCGCGTCACGCGATGCACGTGAAACCACGACGCAGTGTTGCGTGATAGCGCGTGATAGTGCGTGGTGAGGGGAGAGCCTCGCTTTCAATGGTTTCATCTATACCGTGCAAGAAGCGTATTCTATTACGTTATGTGTTGGTAAGACCCAACTCAAGTGAAGTAAAAGTCTACCTTGACAGGATGAATGCCGACATATCATGGTGTATATCTTAAAAGGTTATTGATGGATTTGTCTGCAGATTTCACATTTAACATTTAACATTTACATTTTGTTTGTGAACTCCATTTGTTGGGGGATACACTGTATAATCTAAATAATACCAGTGTTATTTTTCTATTTACAGATGCTATGAAGTTGTGGTAATTCCATTAGAAAAAGGAAAGGAGAGTGAATTTGATTCAAGTGGAAATCCAGATCTCTTATACCCGCCGGATCAAGTTCCAGATTATAATGAGAATAAAGGAAAACCTGGATTTGCGTACACAGCAATGGTTATAGCAGGGTAATTACTGCTTCTTTCAAGAAGTTTATGTGAACTATTTTCCAACAATGTCAGTGTTACTGATCACATGACAATCACTGATATAATTGCTATCATTGATCTTAGTTGTCATTGTTTTCAACTGAGCTTTCAAAAGCACACTGTTTGTGAGATTTGTAGAGGTTGTAGACATTTAATATCAGAAATTGGACATAAGTTGTCTGTACGTTTAGATTTGTTGAGAGAGGTTATTGAATCCAAATGTACAGCCACCTTTTTGAACTCTCATTATTTAGACGCTTCCTGTTGAGTATCTCTGGACCTATTTCAACTATTTTTCACACACCCTATTACATTCCTTATCACTTATTACATTACTACACTGCTAGCTCGTAGCACAAGCAGACGGGCCATCAAATAGCGGATAGAAAGATAAGGTTTTTTCGAACTGACTACGTGGTGCTATCAGTTAGGTGTCGGGAGGGCCCGGATTTCTCCCAAATTTGATCCGTTTTCTCCCCGATAGTTTTTATTTCCTAAAACATGCTAGGGGAGTTAGCTTTTTCAAATTGGTATCATAATTGTATATTATTCATATAATGTCATTTCGTATAAACTATTGAATCAATTTATTTGAAGAACTAATCTGACGAAGGAAAAAGAGGTCATTATTGGAGATGGGATCCCATCATTTTGTGATGACAACAACCTTTCGTCTTCTTCCTTAAAACGTCGTAAGAGGGCGGTAGACAGCGAGCAGCGTAATGCAATGAACGGTGCTCTACGACCTGAGGTCACCTATTCTGCATTCACGAGGGCATATGTGCCTATTGGAGATAGATCGGTGAGTTCAAATAATATGCTGAGATATACTTCTTGAATAGGGCTTTACTTCATTTTTAAACTGTGATACTTCTATTCAACCAGGATAGTTTCATATCAGACAATAACATGATTGACCTCAATCATTGAAGTAATTCACCGCACAAATGCCAACTGGTACTCTGAGATACTCTGATGATACAACATTTACAATCATATCAGACATAAATAACATTACTTGTTTAGAGCAAAGGTTTTTTAGGGCCTCGTTGGTTGACGTGGGCAGCTGTACACTCTCAATATATATATATATATATATATATATATATATATATATATATATATGTATATATATATATATATATATATATATATATATATTACCATATGATTACAAGCCCTTAAATAACGTGTAATATAAACTTGTTCAACCCACGCCAAAAGAGTTCCTCTAAATTAGTTACCATGAATAGTGTATAACAGTATAACAAGATTGTCAGCAGTCTAGAGTAGAAGTAAAGTGAAACATTACACAAAATGCGAGGATTGTTTTCGTATAAACATGAAAAAGTAAGGATGTTTACCAATCCCACATAAGCTAATATAAAAATATTAATATATTTGTCACGCATTTTCAGCAATCTGACTTCAGTTCTAGTGCGTTCATAGAGCCGATCAAACTACCTGGTAAGTTTTGTAAATAATTACAATGTCTACTTTCATGGTGCGTGATGACCCGATCAAATTCACATTAAATTGAGACTTTGGTATGAGAAATAAAACGTTGCTTGAAACCTTTCCTTTAGATGTATAGTTGAAAAAGTGGTGAATTACCTCCACAAGTCACACCCTATTATAGTCTGCATCCATTCATTGGGCAAGTTTGAAGGACCACTGGTTCAATTCAACTCACAATTTGGAACATGACTATTTACGATGCATCTCTAGTAGAATGGGTAGAAATAAATCCCTTCACTTGTACTTAGAGTCATTGACTACATCAAGGGTTATTATTTAAAAATCAATTTTCTTTCAGCGCTATCTAACACGAACTCCACAATATTAATTGCAATTAGTGTTGTCGTTGTCATTGTCGTGTGCATATCGGCGATCATAGGAGTCATATTTGGATGCCGCCAATATCAAAAGAGGGAACGCAATGGTATCAACATGAGGAGTGATCTTCAAACCGGAAACGATAATGAAGCAGTAGTGGTAGAACTGGTAAGTAATGTATAAATGCTGTGAACAGCCCCCACTGGCCAATTAGGCCGACTTTAACTTCAGAACAACATATTTGAACTTCACTTTTACCCAAATAAGTTTACCTTTTATGGAACTTCCCAGCTGCAACTTGCGTGCCTTGCATTTGTGCATCAACCCCGATAAGGCCTAAAAAAAAAGTTTGATGGCGTAACATAGAAAAAAAAATAGGGTAGGTAGGTCGGATTTTTTTTTTTTTTAATCTGTAAAACGTCTATACAATTTTATATACCAGCACACATACATGTATACTATACAGACATAAACAAATGGCACAAATACACATTTTCACTGTCTTTATTTCTTTCGCTCATACACAATTAAAATAAAATAAAAAAATGTTTAGGGTAGAGGGTTAAAATAGGGTCGGTCGGGTTACGCCAATCAAACTTTTTTTTGTTAGGCCTAACATATGCGGGCATTGTTGATGCATGGTGGCGCTATTGAGTGTGGCGTCCACTAGCGTCAGCTGGTGGTAGAGGATGACTCAATAGCGGGTGTTAAACGCTTGACGGTAGTTGCGTCTCTGTTAAGCGAGTTACAGTTGAGCCTGGAATTGATAGCGTCCCGAATGATAGGATAGAAAAACGGATGCGGGGTTATACTTTGAAGATCATCTTTGAAGATCATAGATGTGTGATCCGATTAAATATACTTTCTCCTATCAAAATTAAGAATTTGATATTAGAGGAAAGACCATGTTTTTCTCACAACCTCTGGAAGAATTCTGGGTCAGAAAGATGTTTCATTTATATACTACGAGCGAGTAGTACTATATAAATTTCCCCCACTCTAGATTTTTTTGTACTGTTGAAGTATAATTGTGCTTCTATATATATAGGCCTATTTAAAAATACAACTGAATCAATTTAACTCAAATGTTGGAATAGTTATAATGCGTCTTCATGTAGAATAGTAAAAGCAGTTTGAAACAATTTGGCCAAAATTGAGTCACCTGCCCCTGCAAATGATTATGATACAGGTTTCCAGACCATCCACGCCACCACATGGAAACCAGGCTAAGCAAGAACGTCATTCTTCACCTACCGTTGAGTCAAAACTTCCAACCGTGAACGCCAATACTGTTGTTGAATGTGAAATTGCGCCTGACCCGGAAGAGCAAGAGGAATCATGGGAAATTGAATGGGATCAACTGATGCTTAGTACAACAATTCTGGGTGACGGGAATTTTGGTGTAGTTTATGAAGGCGTTTTGTGTTGTAATGACAAAGCAGTGAAAGTTGCCGTGAAAACTTTAAAAGGTTGGTTTAAAACATGTCAGCATGCGTTAAAAGCTTAAAAATATGTGTGTGTCGTGTTATGTTCTTTTTCTGTTGCTTACACTAACCTTCGATTTAGCAACTTTGTTCATTTGATTGCCTTCTGCTTCTTAGATATCGGCAATATTTTGATTACTGACATGCGCTTATAGTAAAACGTGTAGAAATGTACCTGTACAATTTTTATATTTTAGTAGGCATAGCACAAGTCACGCTTCCCAAACCTGCCACACACATTTCTTGAACAATTGAGAAATTTGTATTTTTTAGGTAAACGTCAAATCTAATTTATAAAGAAACGAAGGTATATCAAAATGTGATCTTTTCACTTTATATAATTCTGTTATGTTCTTGAAGTTTTGCGGAGTGTCAATTCATTAATATTTTAAATAACATACTGTATTTCAGTGGTCTTAATACAGCGTGTGAAATCTACTACTTCTCCCATTGAGTGTACACACAGAAATCAGCTGCCTCATTTCTTATTAACACCCAAGAAATACATTTTCCGCGAGTGCTACATTCCATGTAAGGAAATGCCCCTTAAACATAATATGCTACTTTATTTCTAGAACTCGAAATTAGACTGTTCAAACGAATCCACATATTTTGCTCAAAATACCTCATTATTTGGGCAAAATTCCTTATTTTTGGGCACATTTTAAAAAAGTAGATAGTTTATTGTGTACTACACATTCCTGGGAATCTATTGGTATAATTGGATCTGCAAAACAGTGAGTGTAGCATTTATCGGGACATGTATGCATAATTTGATACAAATCAATGGTTACCATGGTTACAATTAAAAAGTAATACAATATACTTTTGTTAAACACGGTGACACATTGTGAATGCATTTATAAATATATAATCATGTCCAAAAAAATAGGGCGTAAGGTACCTAATTTGAATTAGCTAATTTGCATATTTGATAAGATATCGAACTGATTGCCAGTTTAAAAGATACATCATACCAAATGTCATTAGTTTGCATACAGAACTTGAGATCTTTAGTTACGCATATTTAATAAGCTAGACTTCGTCATTTTTAAGGATTTCCACATTACGGATATAATTTTTCCAAATATAGTGCATTTTCAGGAAGCTGATGTACAACTATGGAAAAAAATATACTTCTGATTTTCCATCAGCTGATAAAAATGTGAGGAGTGTGACGATTAATACGCTTTTCAGTCATTCTAAGGACATGGTTACTAAAATGAAGAGGTTCAACATTGACAAAAATAAATTTGTGGCTCAAAATGGCATTTCGTGGCAGGTTTTCGACTCTATTTTGAGTTTTCCAAATGGCCATATCACCATAACGCATAAATTGATTAACATGATTCTTGCACCTGATTAGATCTGTTACCAAGATCTATAAAATCACACCTAGTTTGTTGAATTCCAATATAATTGTAATGTTAGTGTGCTATTCCTACTTTTAGGTTTAATATTCAATTACACATTATTCATGAAACGAAATTGTCACCTCTTTTTCAACACAATGCTACACATATCAACATTTTTTTCAGAGAATTTGAATTTCTGTTAGCTCACATTACTTTGTTATCCCCAGATGGTGCATCAATTATGGAGGAAAAGGATTTCATGGCTGAATTCGGTACAATGACGAAGATTGGACGTCATCCAAATATCGTCACTCTTATAGGAGCATGTAAACACGAAGGTCAGGATTATAAAAGCAATACTAACTGGAATGTATGCTCTAAAATGTGGTATTAGTTATTTCTGACAACTAGCGATTGTCCAAAATATTGCCAAGAAAGGGGACGTGACCATAATTGGACGTCATCCAAATATCGTCTGTAGAAAAACAATAGTTGGAAAGTATGCTCTAAGTCTAAAATGTGGTATCAGCCATGGCCCATAATGTCCCAAAGGTGGACTATGACCATGACATTAAAGCATCCACACTCAACATGTTCAAAGACAAAACCTTTCGCAGGTGCCATCCCAATTTCGATGAGAAAAGTAAATTTGATACGACTTTGGCGACAATCGTATACATCTTACGTACAAGTCCCTTATACTGATGAGTCATGAGTACTAGTTGTGCAGTGCTTTCTTACAGGTACACTTTACGTTGCTTTAGAACTAAACCATCGTATAAGTCTTACGTACAAGTCACTTATACTGACGAGTCATGCATACTAGTTGTGCAGTGCTTTCTTACAGGTACACTTTACGTTGCATTAGAACTGATCCATCGTATGAGTCTTACGTACAAGTCCCTTATACTGATGAGTCATGCGTACTAGTTGTGCAGTGCTTTCTTACAGGTACACTTTACGATGCTTTAGAACTGAACCATCGTATAAGTCTTACGTACAAGTCACTTATACGAGTCATGCGTACTAGCTGTCAGTACATTCTTACAGGCACACTCTACGTTGCATTTGAGCTGATACCATCGTATAAGTCTTACGTACAAGTCACTTATACGGATGAGTCATGCGTACTAGTTGTGCAGTGCTTTCTTACAGATACACTCTACGTTGCATTATAACTGACCCATCGTATAAGTCTTACGTACAAGTCACTTATACTGATGAGTCATGCGTACTAGTTGCGCAGTGCTTTCTTACAGATACACTCTACGTTGCATTATAACTGACCCATCGTATAAGTCTTACGTACAAGTCACTTATACTGATGAGTCATGCGTACTAGCTGTACAGTACATTCTTACAGGCACTCTTACGTTGCATTTGAGCTGATACCATCGTATAAGTCTTACGTACAAGTCACTTATACGGATGAGTCATGCGTACTAGTTGTGCAGTGCTTTCTTACAGATACACTCTACGTTGCATTATAACTGACCCATCGTATAAGTCTTACGTACAAGTAACTCAGCGTTCGAAATAGCGGCCATCCGGTCATCCGAAATGACCAAATCTACCGGCGGATGACCAGTTTTTCTTGGTCGATCATCCGGCGGATGACCAAAATGATGGGAGATGAAAGTTAAGAAGAGGATCACCAGGATGCATTAGAGACTATAGACTTGACTGTCCTATTGAGAGACGTACTGAAAGAACAAGTCATGGTCGCGAATGAACCAACCCTAGAAACTGCAAATGAGGATGACACTAACACAGGATAACCTGGATACAGATCCAATGGAGTCGGGAGATAAGAGTGAAGAAGAGGATCATCCGGATCAGGATGCATTAGAAGCTGTCAATGAGGATGACACTGACACAGCGGACGACCCGACCCTGCAGTTGTGCAACTTGATGCTGAGTCAGATGAGGATGACCTGAATATAGATTTAATGGAGTCGGGAGATAAGAGTGAAGAGTGAAGGATGCATTAGAAGTTGTAAATGTGGATGACACTGACACTGCGGAAGACACCGACCCTGCAGTTGTGGAACTTGAGACTGAGTCGGATGAGGATGACCTGGATACAAATCCAATGGAGTTGTGATATGAGAATGAAGGAGAGGATCATCAGGAAGCATGCATTAGAAGCTGTAAATGAGGATGACACTGACACAGCGGACGACACCGACCCTGCAGTTGTGAAACTTGATGCTGAGTCAGATGAGGATGACCTGGATACAGATCCAATGGAGTTGAGAGATGAGAATGAAGAAGAGGATCAATATGCACTAGAAGCTGTAAATAAGGATGACACGGACACAGCGGACGACACCGACACTGCAGTTGTGAAACTTGATGCTGAGTCAAATGAGGATGACCTGGATACAGATCCAATGGAGTCGGGAGATACGAGTGAAGAAGAGGATCATCAGGATGCATTTCAAAGCTTACAGCTGGTCGTCCTATTGAGAGACGTGCTGAAAGAACTTGCCGACTAAGACAAATAAGTGACTGAAGAAAAATAGTAGTTAAAAGAGAGGAGATTGTAAAATAAAGAGAAAGTTGTTTATGGAGCATATAGGTTAATATGGAGTTGTCGTCATTGTATGTGCATAATATATGTTAAACAATATGTGTGTATATATGTATGTGTATATATGTATGTGTATATATGAAGATTAGCTTGCCACTGAAAAACCAAAATCCCAACCTAGGTTTTCCGGTGGATAACCAATTTATTTTTCTTATTTCGAACGCTGCTTATACTGATGAGTCATGAGTACTAGTTATGCAGTGGTTTCTTACAGGTACACTTTACGTTACATTAGAACTGATCCATCGTATAAGTCATACGTACAAGTCACTTATGCTGATGAGTCATGCGTACTAGTGGTGCAGTACTTTCTTACAGGTACACTTTACGTTGCAGGAGCCATCCCAATTTCGATGAGAAAAGTGAATTTGATATGACTTTGGCGAAAATCGTATAAGTCTTACGAATAAGTCACTTATATTGATGAGTCATGAGTACTAGTGTGCATTGCTTTCTTACAGGAACACGTTACGTTGCATTTTAACTAAACCATCGTATAAGTCTTACGTACAAATAACTTATAATGATGAGTCATGCGTACTAGTTGTGTAGTGCTTTCTTACAGGTACACTTTACGTTGCATTAGAACTCAACCATCGTATAAGTCTTACGTACAAGTCACCTAGACTGATGAGTCATGCGTACTAGTTGTGCAGTGCTTTCTTACAGGTACACTTTACGTTGCATTAGAGCTGATCCCAAATGGAAACCTTCGTTCATTCATGAGACAGAAACGTGGAGAAGCCGGATCCAGTACACATCACGTAATGTCGTCACAACTGATGCAGTTTGCTATGGATGTTGCAAACGGAATGAGGCATCTAGCAGATATTGGGGTAAATAAAAGCGTAATAAGAAAATGATAAACTCCTCAAAACAAAGACACGTTTTCTTGATGTTCATATTGTGTTGTAATATCAATGGAAAATTGAAGTATTTACCTTTCCAATGCTACCAGATTTTGAAGCATTTACTTGTTTATGGTTGTCACTTGATTGAGAAGGGGAGGTGTCAATCTGAAAGTGCCAAAATCACAACCGTGATTATTCGCACTCAAAAGAACGATTATGTTGTTTGTTAAATAAAGTTTTATATTGACAACTGCAGTGTAGGATGATGCTGTATTGACTTCTGAGCGCAACATAGTAACGATTTTTGGCAAATTCAGATTGAAACCTCTTTATATTCTTTAAAAAGTGTAAGCTCTGATACAAGAGATTGTTCTATGTTCCACGCTCAAAGAAGAGAGCCGGTTATTCATCCTTCCTGGGCGCATGTCACTATGTAATGAGCTCCTATAACATCTGGCGTACCTATTTCCTTGCCTGCCTTCAATCGTGCACTTACAATTTATTTGTTTCCAACATAATGTAAGCGGTAGTTGGGTGGTGAATACTCTATGGAGTATAACTTAACTGAGTTATTCTTTGGTATTCGTTGCAACTTGTGTAATTAATTTCCGTCAAACTTAGACAAATTATGCAGGTGTTGGGGTGTGTGGGGTTGGGTGCACGGGGGAGGGCGGTGTTGGGGAGGGGGGTGTACTCACATATATACGGTATAGGTATGTGCCGTTCAAATAGGAAGCTTTTTTGCACAAACAAAATCCCCAAACATGGTGTTCTCTAAACATGAGTTCCAACTCCGGAAAACAACCCAGACTTAGGATCCACATTGCGTCAAGACCTAATCGGGAAAAAAACAGCCTCTCTTGAGGTAAAACACCCGGAGACCAGGATTTAAACCTGAAGCGGCAAACACCCGTCAAAAATGCTTTTATCGGGGATTATATCGATACCATGCAACAATGTTTATGCACTACATCAAATTAGACAACTTAGGCCTATACATTTACTTGCTACTCATTCATTGATCATCTGATATTAGATTATTCATCGTGACTTAGCAGCAAGAAATGTTCTACTGGGAGAGGATTATATTGCTAAAGTGTCTGACTTTGGATTGTCACGTGATGAAGAGATCTACGTCAAGACATCTAAGGTATTTTTAATATTAAGGGGTGGGGGAGGCCGGGGTCAAAAGCATCTATATAGGATATCGATTTTTTACCATTATATAGCCCATATCGTACAAACTTTCGAAATTTACCTAACATTTTGCTTACTAGGAGCCGTATACTGGTATTTGGGTTAAAGGCTAACAATAACATTATGCACAAAAATCAACCAGAGACGAAATATTTGATAACAATTTTTCCAAAATTTAGTTAAATAATATCACTGCTTGAAAAATATTACATGTTAATCTAATAGGAAACCGCATTGTGAAACAAATTCGCGTCACAGATATAACCTTATTCAAACACAATATTAGGGAGGAACGCCAGGTACTGAATTCCATCAGGTTACGGACAGACATCATCATCAAGCCAGCAGACAAAGGGTCAGCAGTAGTTGTCATGAACCGACAGAAGTACATTGATGAAGCCATGCGTCATCTTGACAACCGCATTCATTATGCTGTCCTTGACTCCGATCAAACTAACACATTTTCTTAACAGATTCAGCATACCCTGGATGACATGCATCAGCGTCATGAACTCTCTGACAAGGCCTTTGAGTTTCTATCTCCCAAAGATTGCAGTGCTGCACGCTTCTACCTCCTTCCCAAGATCCATAAGCCGGGAAAGCCAGGCAGACCCATCATCTCTGGCAACGGCTCCTCAACTGAGCATATATCCCTCTTTGTCGATAACTTCATCAAGCCTCTTGTTCCACAGGTTCCCTCATATATCCAAGACACCCCGGACTTTCTCAGGAAACTTGAAGCCATCAAGAACCAAGTTCCAAGCACCGCAATTATTGGCACATTTGATGTTAAGTCCCTCTATACCAACATTCCCCATCAGGAAGGCATCGAAGCAAGCCGTGCAGCTTTGGCTAAGATTGGTCATTCCAGTCCTCCCATACCTGATATTGAATGCCTCATGAACCATGTCCTAACCAAGAACAATTTCACTTTCATGGACAGGACCTACTAGCAGGTACATGGCACAGCTATGGGTACTAGGATGGTTCCTTCATGGGCCTGTCTTTTCATGTCTAGGCTGGAGGAACAATTGCTAGCTGAAGCACCTTGTCGACCTTGGATTTGATTGCGGTACATCGAAGACGTATTCTTTATCTGGACCAGTGATGAAAGCAGTCTCCTCATTCATTCATTCATTTATTTATTGATCACATGAACTCATTTCACAGGACCATTAAGTTCACTTCTGATTACTCCCACCAACAGGCACACTTTCTTGATGTAACCATACAGAAAGCTGAGAATGGTATACTGTCTACAGATCTCTTCACGAAGCCCACAGATACGCACCAGTGTCTCCATGCTTCAAGCTGACACCCTCGCCATTGTAAGACTGGCATAGCATACGGTCAGGCTCTCCGTCTCCGACGTATTTGCTCTAACGATTCTAGATTCTTATATCATGCACAGAATTTGAAGAAGCATCTGGTTACCAGGGGTCACAGCTCCACCAAAGTCCAGCAAGCCATTAAGAAAGTCCACTCTATCCCGAGAGCCACAGTCCTTTAGGAGAAGCTAGAAACCAAGACCCCACCCCTAAGTTTCCCCTTGTTACCACATTTCATCCTAACCTTCCTCCTCTACGTCACATCACCAACACTAACCACAACATTCTCCACACATCAGACTGCCTTTGTCGTGAGTTCCTGACACACCCATCCTGGCCTACGAGATATGTTATTGCGTGCTACCATTCCCCCATTAACTGATGAATCTCTCCCTACGCAGCATGGCACTTCTATATAAGTGCGAGTCGACCAGCAGGTGCGTCGTTTGCCTGGAACACATCAAGGAAGGCGATTCCTTCACCAGTCACACCACCCATGCCACCCACAAGACGAAGGGTCACATCACTTGTACCACATATAATGTCATTTACCTCTTATCATGTAGAGTGTGTGGAGTCCAGTATGTTGGTGAGACTAAAAACTCACTGAAGAAGCGCTCCTATGGACACAGATCGACGGTCAACACCAACAAGCCACCTGTCGGACACCACTTTAACCTTCCCCACCACACTATGTCTGATATGATCTTACAGGGCAGCATTGAATCTTTAGGTAGCCGTTCAGAAGTGGTAGAGAGTAGAGAGAAGTTATGGATGAAGCGTCTTCTCACTATTCTGCCCCATGGCCTAAACATCCAGGAAGGGAACGATTAGTCTCAACTCCCCCCCCCCCGCCCCCCCCCCCCCCCACCTCCTCCATTTGTTTCTGATTAACCTATCACTTGTATTTTTTACCCATTTGTTTTTCTCCACTTTTTCTTCATTTTATTTTTCATTTTTTTAACTTCTTGTTATGTGTGATACTATGTTTTCATTTTCGACATTGTCTCCTATGCACAGTAATTTTCATTACTCGTTCCAGTGCAAACATTCCATTATTTGTTACCTTAGGCCTATACCTACTCCCACTTTGTTTTATCTTGTTTTCTCATGCATTCCCTTAGGCATTTTACATTTCCATCCATTTTTATTATTTATTTGTAGTCATCAATCACCATTATGGATTTTACTCACCATTTTTTTATATTCCATTTGCCTTTTACTTTAATCTCCCCTTTGTCTATGTCATCCTTTTGTTACATTATCCACTTCATCAATCAGCTGTCTAGTTTGATTCACCTTCCCCTATTCATCCATCTGTCACTTTGACCCCCACTGTGTTTCATTATCTCTTGTCATTTCCTGCCCATTGTTCCTCTGTCTATATATATATATGTTGTGTATGTTGTATTCTGTCATTTTACCTTCGATAAAGATTATGTTAGAATCGAAACATCAGGTCCTCTTTTTTTATTATATTTACTAACACAGGCTATTTTTTGTGGATAAGCAGTTTGCATTCAGCTTTAACATTATATTACAATATTAAAATGGAATGTCGGATTTCCGTCAAGTAAAAACCATTTTGGAGTTAACATTTTACTGCATATGATGTATTGCCTTACTTGGCTAAAAACACATAATCCCACATAAAAATCTTCAACATTACACCACCAACTTTATTCATCTAAATCTGTTCAGTGACGTCAGAGCGTAAGTATTCCATGATCGCACCTAATACCATCGCAGCGTGAGAGATTGTATGCGCTACAAAAAACCCCACGAATCCTGATGCTCTGGCTGAAATTCTGCGTCGATCACTGTCGTGACTATTGTTTATAAAATAATGTTATAAAACTTGATAAGTTCTTCCATAGTGTAAGTAATAATGAATGATATTCATATATACAATCTTGGTAGGTATGAACCAATCAGGAAGTATGAAAATTAGATACGTGGAGTGCATCAGAGCCTGCTCCCGACGCTTAAAAATTGAAGCCAAAGTACGGACAGCGTGCCATGATACGCGATTTCAAAAAAGCCTACTCGCGTGTCAATAGTTCTTCACTTTATTGCAGCAATCTCCGCGTGCCGCGCTTCCATTTCCGGCATCATTGATTGGTGGTATTGATTTACGCCCGTTGTACAAGCTGCGCTATAAATTGACGGCGCCATAGTACGCCCCCGACAATCCGTTAATATCGCCTATGACGACCATGTTTTTTAGCTTCAGCAAATTGCGTGTCTTGGTATGCGCAATGAGCAGTCTCTAAGTAGTTAGTCTATGGAGTGCATATACAGTTGCACCCCACGTGCTCGCCGTATATGCGCGCAACACGCGTTTTGATTTGATTCGATGTTCACGTAGCACGGGCTCGCCGATGTTTACTGCGGGTGATTTATATTTGTATTGTCGAGTATGAATAAGGTCAATCCATGATTTAGAGATATCAATGCACTCGCGCAAATGTTGATTGTCTCACAATAGCACTCCCCTGCGGTATCGTGCCAGTAATCACACATGCAGGCTTTGATTTGTCTAATTTATCCCGAAACAACACCTACGCATTTATTGACCTATAATTATTATACACTTTAACCGACTGTAGATTAACATAGAATGCAAATTACGAGCCATAGTGTGGTTTTCTGTTCAAAAAATAGTTTCACTTGATATGCGTGCTAATTGAGACTGAATGAGTGACACTGGTTTAACTAACTTTGAGATATTAGTCGGCCAACCCTTCTGAACAAAACAAAATATTTATTTGGTGTATTAAATTTAGATTCAAATCAGCAGAAGTAGTATGTTATTTGTATAAATCTTTATGATTTAATCGTTATTCGGTAATCTCAGTTAACAGTTAATAGCGCAATGTGAAATATTACTCAGTTATTTAGACACACATTAACGCGGATCGACTCACTAACTCGGTTTACAAATTATTCAACTTACGTATCGACACACTGAATATGAATATGAATTATTCATTGGTACAATAACTCGGTTTATGGTTTATTTCTAGACACGTATTCCTGTGCGTTGGATGGCACCCGAATCAGTACAGTTCTCTACGTATACGATCAAAAGTGATGTGTGAGTGTTTACAACTTCTCCCCAGGGAGAGCAGGGGCGTACCGACCGGGGGGGGGCAAGTTGCTTAGGTCCTAGGCCGCAAACACTGAGGATTGGGCATTATTTGTTGACTGTTGTGCTTTTTGGACTGCGAAATTGTGTGACTGTGCGAAATGTTGTGACCGTTTGAAATGTTGTGACCGTGCGAGTTTGTTTGACCCTAGCCCCCCCCCCCCCCCCCCCCCCCCCCCCCCCCCCCCCCCCCCCCCTGGCTCACATGCTGCGGTACGCGCCTGCGGGAGAGGGTATTTATTCTTACATTGGTGACGGGGCTGATCGGCTACATCAACCCCTTGACAGTTGATGATCCCCTTTTCGAATGTTTCCTCGTCCAATACTCCACTTTAAATCCTAAATGTTTTGCGAAGAGAATCGTATATTTCTGATCCTGTTTACCTCTCAACATTATTCATAGCTAATAACCTAATTAAATAATTATTGAAAGACTAATCATGGATATGACATGTCTTCATGTTAGTAAAGAGGTGAAACATTGAAATGAAGCTTGTCGCTTAGTACAGCCGAGTACTATTCGACCGAGTCAGAGTATCTTGGTTTTGTGTCGGGTGTATTAGACAATATTTTGAAATTTATTATAATAGACAGTTATATTTCATATGTTATGTGCATACATTTGTACGATGCCAGTACCTCTTGCTCAAAAAAGATATTTGCACTGTCGAGTTTCGAACCCAAAACCTCTACATTTATTCGTCAGCTTATCCGTTGCGCCGTTTATACCAACGACAAAAAAGGGTTAAATACACATTACGATAAATAACGTTCCCCTCATAAATATAAGCTAAATACACAATACGATCAATTACGTTTCCTTCACATATCAGGTGGTCATTTGGAGTGTTGCTATGGGAGATTGGAGCACTGGGTAAGTGTACACAGAAAGAAAAAAAGTGAGTCATCATCGAAAAATTAGTCATTTTGTCCGTGTAGTGACACACTATGGCTCAAAATGAGTCATTTTGTCCGTGTAGTGACTCATTTTACGATAATGACTCACTTATTTTTTCTGTGTACGTAAATGTAAATAAAATAAACGTCATAAATAAACATGTACAGTACTGCAATGCACAATATCACATTGGTGCCATTGTATACCAGTACAGTACTGCAATGCACAATATCACATTGGTGCCATTGTATACCAGTACAGTACTGCAATGCACAATATCACATTGGTGCCATTGTATACCAGTACAGTACTGCAATGCACAATATCACATTGGTGCCATTGTATACCAGTACAGTACTGCAATGCACAATATCACATTGGTGCCATTGTAAATAAATGCAGTTACAAAACTTTTTTTTCTCCTGAGCTTAGCGCTTCAATTTTGCAATTCTTATACCATACAAAAAATGTTCCCAATACAATTATTATTTATATGGGCCTTCCAAACGGTACAATAAAAGTGTGTATTGAAAATTGTGCACCAAGTTCCCAGATATGTGTGCCCCATATTCAAACTATATTGGACGTCGTAGAAGATGTGGTGGTGAGTCTGTGTGCGCAGATAATGGCAATCTCGCTGAGATTAATATACCATACAAATAATGTTCCCAGTACAATTTATTATCTCATGATTCAATATATTATAGGTGGTACACCATATGCAAGGATTGCGTCCAAGGATCTGGATTCCCTTCTACAAAAAGGCTATCGTATGCCTAAACCAGACAAGTGTTCGGACGATATGTAAGTCAAGACAAATGAGAGATATTTTGGACTATATAAAATTGCGCAATAGTAGTATGTTTATGTTCCTTACAGCGTAGAGTTATGGTTAGGGTATGGGTATGTGATAATGTGAGGAATGAACATGTAATTCCGGGTAAAAAAACCTTTGTCGTGACCATTACTGTTTTCTAGGTTTTTATTTTACATTGTCTTAGATTAGTGTGTAATCCACCTGCTAGCATTTTGATCAATAATTTTCCACGCTGCATGCGTCTGCAGATGACATTCCAAAATTGCACAAAATGCTTAAAAAATGTCAACATTATTGAATTTAATTAAAATATTTGGAATCACCATGAGAAATAAGGGATATTAGTACAAACATGCCTAGTACTGTTTCAGTAATCCTTAAAAGTTGTGAAAGGATTCTGAAAAATCTGTTTTGTATGGTAAAGTGTTAAGAGTTTACCCAATTGGAATTTGTTTGTTTGTTTGTTTGTTTGTTTACACGGTCTATCCGTTTCTTGATGCAATTACTAGAATAAGCGCTGACACCAACCCAGTGTTGTAATGATGTTAATTTCTCAAGTAGTCCATCAATATATTTTAGTATTTCCCCTTTTTTATTTGTTCAGGTATGACGTCATGACAAATTGCTGGCATAATGAAGCCGAATCACGTCCATCTTTCCGAGAGCTGCATCGCACGATAAGTCGTATGCTTGAGAGGAACCAGGTGAGACACCATATTTTACAAATATTAAAGGCACGGTCAGTAATTTTCAAGCAACTCGTTGTGCGTTTTGTCTATTACTACATTTAAAATCATAGAATACACTAAGATGCTGCTAATCTCTGTTGATTTCACTTAAAATATAAGGGCAGACAATATCAAATTTGAGAAAAGAAATCCTAAATAAAATCCTCAATGTTCAAAATAAATGAGAAAGATATTCAAAAATCAAGTTTACTGAGCTCGCCCGTTTGAGATATGGTGAACTGGGTATTGAATGATTCACCTTAGTTTTAAAAATGCCCCAGAAACCATTTGAAATAAGGATGTGCAATAATATAAATCCATATATCAATAGTTGACTAAGCCAGACTCACTCGTTGTGGCCATGAGTGACTACGTAGTAATACCAAAAAGTTCAAAATCATTTTTAGAAACAAATCAGGGTGCTATTATGTTTCTAAACTAGGATGAGTGTGATAACCTATTCTCGTCACGATGTGGCTGGTAACGTTCAATTTTCTTTGAGATAGAATGATCCCAGCCATTGCGGCAGGCCGCGATACGAGTTATTAAATTATCATCTGAATGTATCTTTTAGAAAATTATGGATCCATAAATTACCCTTTAGACAATGTTATTCCTTTCAAATCTGTTGTCTTTTAACCGTGAATAATAATAAAATCATGTTCAAATTTATATTACAAATACTGTATGTAACTCCTCTATTTCCCAGACGTATATGAGTGTTGAAGTGTACGAGAACGTGCAACTTGCACCGATCAATACAGATCGAGACGACCAGTGATGTCATTGACTATTTGTATCGGAATCGGAAAAGTGTCAAGATCGGAAAGTTTCGGGAAAAAGAGTATCATCAAACTGTTGCACGTATGGACAATGGATTCCAGATGTACATCCGATGCACCATAATACACAGGCCTACATGTAAATAAGTTACCAGTACATGGTCCCGTAGTGTCGTACAAGGCCACTGGTATGGTGTTCCTGGCTTGTATTTAGCAGTAGGCCTACATGTAAATACAGGGTGTCTCAAAAGTTTCGAAACCATTTTAAAGATTTGTATATCTCTTAAAATAAGTCGCAGTACCAAATTGAACATATATTTGGAAAGAGAAAACTGGTAGAATCAGTTCGGTACCAAACATGAACCCTTTTGTGAGGCTCCTTGATATAAAACACATACTGAAAGGTTTGGCCACATAACTCACAATCCATAACATTGTTCAATTTGCCGGACGCACTGTAAATGTCACTGTAAACCCCGACCAGCGTGTTCCTCACATTCCATGTATGTGGATTTTCTTCAAAATAGGTTTTCACTTATTAATTGTTAGGATGATATAAATCTGAAATCAAAAAAGAATCATTGTGGGTAACCTTGTTTCTTTTCTCTATCACTTTATTTACCTTTGTCACATCATTCACTGTATGCAGCTCATTATACCACGCTTTTGTACAGCTTGGGAAACTTCCCCGAACATGTTTTTACTTTTATACTGCACATTATTTTAACGGACATAGAAAGCTTTAACATATGATATTATATTCTGGTGGTAGGTAGTTGGGATAAGGTCATAGGCTAATGCTAAACCCAAACAACGACCTGAGATAGGGGGGGGGGGGGGGGGGGGGGGTTACTTTGGGTAAGGCCAGGCAGATAAATGTCCTATAATAGGGCATATCGATCCATAGTTTTCCATTTTTCCCCCAATTTTCCAATGTTGTTTGCTGGTGAAAAGTGGATCAAATAAAGCATATTATAATAAATAAATACATTTTTTTTGGTATTGACTATATAAAAGATGAGAATGCAGATTTTATATCAAAATATCCGTCAAGTATAATACTAGGTGAACAATTGCATATTTTTATTTCGTGTATTTTATAATTAAAATCATATCATATGATGATAACAATTTATATTATGAAGCGTTGCCTAGCCGAGCGGTGCTTTTACCACTCAATAAATTACAATAAACTTGAGTCAAACTCGAAGCAACAGGAGATAGTTCCTTTTGTTTATATGTTCATTAATTCGTAGGAATTATTGCAACAGATAACGTTAAATCTTGGGTTTTACGTGCGGTCACCTCGGAAATTGATGATGAACTGATTTTAAATTTCATTCATAATTTTAAGTAAGTACGTAAATATCTTATATGCAATGTGATTGGCCAATAAAAAGTAATAATATGCATATCAGTCGTAGCCTGATTGATCAATATCACGTAAACCAATACGTAAACATATCATAACAACTTTGATTGACAGTTAATATAGGAGAATCCCCCGATAATCTGAAATAGCGCAAACAGCTGGTCTCGATTAAATTATATTAAAGGCGTACTACAGGACTTACGTTACTCAGCGATAATGATATATAATCGTTTTCTTTTGTGCGATAACATATATTATAACATATTGTTATATTGTTTAAATTTAACATCATTGTATATTATTTCATTTTACAGATCTGTGTACAATTTATATTGATATTATTACATCACTTGTAATATAATGATAAATCTGATTCCATCTACATTGTATGTGATGATTTTTACTGTAACATTGTTTAAAATTAATTGCGTGATATTATTATAAACAACAATTGGGAAAAAGGGTAGTTTGGGTCCCTGATTCTGAACTGTAAGTATCGATTGATACTGGTACAAAGTCAATGTTCAAGTATTGGACGATACTGGAACTCAATTATGTTCCAGTATTGTTCGATACCGGGATTAATCACCCTGGTAGCATGTGTGTATCGCCAGATACTGGAACATAAAAACGTTCCAGTATCGTTCGATACTTGAACACAGTTGGGTGTTCCAGTATCAACCGATACTGGATCGTACCAGTATCGAGCCATACTGGATCGTACCAGTATCGAGCGATACTGGATCGTACCAGTATCGAGCGATACTGGATCTTACCAGTATCGAGCGATACTGGCAACTTTTATGTTCCAGTATTGAATGATACGGATACCAATATCTGGGACCTAAATGACACTTGTCCCTACAATTGTATGCCTTTTGTTTGTGTAATAATAAAAACAATATCACTCGGTTTTGGATTAGATTGTCCATAACGTCCATAACTCAATGTCATTATATCATCTACAGTAACTGTACCTGTGCTGCATTGTTTGACATCTCTTTATCATTTTATTGCTTTATATGTTTTAATTGAGTACATGTTATCACATACTGTTACATATACATGCATGTATTAAATTAAAAAAGACATGTATTAAATAAAAAAGGACTTGAGTAATCACATATTGCTTGACAGAACTGCTTCGTGAGGGTGTGATAGACCCTCACTTTTCAGAAACAAATTTAATACTGGTGAGCGTGTGTCAAACAAGGTTATTATTTACAAATAACTACTATAATGCATGTAAATATGTAAAACTTGGAAGGTTCAATGATCCCAGTAAGGGATTAAACTTGACATCATCCAGATAGTGGGTGTTATCAAGAGGACAGTTGAATAGAACATCTTGACTCCAAACGGATGTTCATTATTCAAAACTTTGACATGTTGTTTCCTGAAAACCCGCATATCAATAAGATGTTATTAAGAAAAAGGGGTCATTGGTGTACAATGGGGGTTTGTAGTAAAGTTTCATCTATACATTGACCTTAGGGTCAGTCAATGGAGATCTATATGTTACACAAGGGATAAAGCAGGGAAATGGACAAAACCCCAGAATAAATACAATTCCAGAACAACTAAAAGAGTACGTAGTTACATAATAGGTGTTTTCTTCTGTGTCTGCATGTACTAGTAAGTTCATTCCTTTTGTTGAGTGATGATAATGAAGGTCTATCTTACTATAATTCACCGTATGTTGTATGTGAGTGAGTATGTATCCTGAAAAGGCTTTCTCATTTTGCGTCTTAAAGCCGTGAATATTGCACTGGTAATAGATGATGTCTTGAGACGGGTTATAAGCTATAAATGGCCGAAAACCGTACAGAATTGACCGAGATATGAGCAAAATGATGTCCAATTTAGGCCCTTTCAGCCCGGCTTTTGAGACTAATTTCTACGGGCCATGTTTGTTTTTCTCTGCGTACACTGTAACCATGCAGTCGTCGCGCGTTACACTTAGCGCGCAGCAGTGCGCCTTGCAAAATAAACGCGCACACGCAATACACCCACGCACCCCTACACACGCGGGCGGGCAAATATTGGAGAAATACGCTGCGCCACGGGAGTTGGTTTCGGTTTAGGCCTTGGGGTTGCATAAGCCACGGGGCGGGGGCGGGGCGGTTAGGGGTTGTGTGTAATGATCCCTTTAGGGCCTCGGTTATGTTATGGTTATGTAGTTTGGGATGGGGTTAATAATGTTTGTTATGTATCCAGTCACATCAAACGAGGGCTTATATGTCTTTCAATATTACCAATGAGGTTGTATTTCCATGCAAAGGTATGACACCTTTCGTGTTGTTCAATGCATTCATATTGTATGCGAAAATCGTGTTAAATTCGTTGTTTTGTCATTCTAAACCCCCTTTCACGCATGTTGTGCTTTATAAAACTCCGGCTATAAATTAGTACATTTATCACAATTGTACCTTTATATATCTGCATGACCATGTGTACACCTTTGGTATGTGCTGTGTAGCCTATTGATGATACCTTGTATAACTGCATGACCATGTGTATACCTTTGTTGTGTGCATTGTAGCCTATTTAATGGTACCTTGTATAACTGCATGACCATGTGTATACCTTTGTTGTGTGCATTGTAGCCTATTAATGGTACCTTGTATAACTGCATGACCATGTGTATACCTTTGTTGTGTGCATTGTAGCCTATTTAATGGTACCTTGTATAACTGCATGACCATGTGTATACCTTTGTTGTGTGCATTGTATAGCCTATTAATGGTACCTTGTGTAACTGCATGACCATGTGTATACTTTTGTTGTGTGCTTTTAGCCTATTCATGTTACCTTGTACAGGGTGACCCAATAAAAAGTTTACCCAAAATTAAAGTGATATTTTTCCACTTCCTGTAATTTGATATCTGTGTTTTTTTAATTTTATTATAAAGAATGGGTAATGGAGCATCTACCCTGAACAAATTATTTATTTTGGTTGAGTGGTTTTCAAGATATGGTCCATTGAACATTACTTCAGCAAAACAGACTTGTCCACGGAGCATCATTTTTCTTAGGCATGGTTAAACACAACTTGAAAACCACCCAACCAAAATAAATAATTTGTTCAGGGTAGATGCTCCATTACCCATTCTTTGTAATAAAATTTAAAAAAACACATATATCAAATTACAGGAAGTGGAAAAATATCACTTTCATTTTGGGTAAAATTTTTATTGGGTCACCCTGTATAACTGCATGACCATGTGTATACCTTTGTTATTTGCTTTGTAGTCTACTGATGGTACATTGGCTTCTTGATTATAGCGCTCAGAAAAGTTTCAAGACATTAATTACTCAGAATAGTAATTTAGATTCACACATTATATTCTTGTATTTAGAGTAAAATAAACAACTGTTTCAAATAATACGCAGATTCGTGGAAAGTAGCCATCCTGTATATGTATACAGAGTGAGTAAAAAAAAGGGTACTCAAAGTAAAATGATGATTAACAATATTATTTATCAGAATATAAAGGCAACCAATGTATGCGACAATATATACATTTATCCACTATCATCAGCAAAAAGAATAATGACATTTCATGGTACAGTTTATCTGATATAATTATTTGGGTAAAGTTACTGCATTTTGAACACAATATTGAACGTTTTACTCAATAATGCTTAATATTGATGAACAAGTGGATTTATGTATGGTGCACAAAAGCTAACTAAAAAAAACAAATCAAACATTCTTAGTTATTTTTTCAAACATTAAATGTAAAATAATGACAAAACAGTTGTCAGTAGTACACGAATGTAGCAATAACAACAACAAATTTCAAACAAATAACATTCTTTATAAAGCTAATTAGATATTAACCCGTCTGCCTACATAAAACATCTGTGCATTCTTTGCGCAGATTTTAAGATAAAAAATCTCAAAGTTGAGTACACTTTTTTTACTCACCCTGCAGTTAGTTATTGTATTGCTTAATAAAAAAAAAAATCCGAACTAGATTTTTAATAAACAAAATTATTCTTTTCGAATATCTCGGCGTTATTCTGTTCTTATATGGCTAAATTTGAGAGTACAATATGTTTATCCTTGATGTAAGAATGCATGCAATTAGCCTAGCACAAAATCTTTTGTGAAATGTCTAAAAGATTATACAGCTGTATTCAGTCTAATTCATGAATATCTTAAACCATGGATACACCGTAACATAAGCAGCAGCAAACATCGACAATTGTTGCTGCTTCTGTATACAAAAAAACCTTTAAAAGGGAAATGCTTGTAAACAAGTGCGAAACATATTGGAGTTTGATGTGAGCAATTCCCATATCATGCATATCGAAACTCTTTGGAAAATATGCATACAGATATAGGCCTCTGAAACCGCTTTAACCTTTAACCAGGCTATATACCAAGGCTGAAAACATCCCGACCCAAATATACACATAATTACAGCCTCAGAACCTCTTAGCTTTCATGTTTTTTTGGATTCCATAAAACATTTCATCTAACGCTAAAGTTGTACTATCTAACTCCTGCAGTCAATCAACATGATCAAGGAAGGTATACAATGGTAATGTGGCGACGGAAAAAAATCCGCAACCAATTTGACGACATTAACATGATAAATGACGTCAGCGTTGAAATCGTGAGGAAAAACACTTTGTCCTACCAATTGCGGACAAAATAGGCAATATCATTATAATGTGCCCTGATTTGCTTTTTAGGATACGATATCACATTTTGAGGTACGTATGATATCTGTTTCACTGATCGGTCCATTCGCAAGCAATTTGACGACATAAATGACGTTCGCGTTGAAGAAAAACAGGGGGTTTTTCCTAGCAATTGCGGACAAAATAGGCAAAATATCATATAATGTGCCCTGATTTGCTTTTTTAGCTACATATGATGTCGGTGTCACTTAACGGTCAATCCGCAACAATTTTTTCAAACAATTCAGGACAAAATAGACGGATACTTGTTTTATTATTATCATTGTTAAATATCATAATGTGCCCAGATTTGTTTTAGAATACGAAATCACATTTTAAGCTACGTATGATATCGGCGTTACTAATCGAGTCAATCCGCAACCAATTTGACAACATGAATGATGTTCGCGTTGAAATCGCAAGGATTTGTTTTTTCTTCAACCAATTCCGGACACAATAGGCTAAATATCATTATATATAATGTGCCCTGATTTGCTTTTCAGGATATGATATCACATTTTTAGCTACGGATGATACATGTGTCACTAATCGGTCAATTTGCGACTAATTTTACAACATAAATTACGTTCGCGTTGAAATCGCAAGGAAAAACAGGGTTTTTTCCAAGCAATTGCGGACAAAATAGGCAAAATATCATATAATGTGCCCTGATTTACTTTTTAGAATATGATAATTATCACATCTTTAGCTTCGTATGATATCAGTGTCACTAATTGGTCAATCCGCAACTAATGTGACAATATCCCAGTTTGAGCTACGTATACTATCGGTGTCACTGATCGGTCAATCAGCAACCAATTTGACGACAAATACCGTCCGCGTTGCCGGTGACATCACAACGAACATTTTTTTTCTTCTACCAATTACGGAGAAAATAGGCAAACTGTCATATAATGTGCCCTGATTTGCTTTTTAGGATACGATATCACATTTTTAGTTACGTTTGATATCGGTGTCACTGATCGGTCAATCCGCAACCAAGTTGACGACATAAATGATATTCCCGATGAAATCGCAAGGAAAAACGGGTTTTTTCCCTACCAATTGTGGACAAAACAGGCTAAGGTAAATATCAAATAATGTGCACTGATTTACTTTTTAGGATACGATTTCACATTTTGAGCTAATTATCATATCAGTATCACTGCGTTGTCAATCTGCAACCAATTTGACAATATAAATGACATTCGTGTTGAAATCTCAAGAGTTAATGTGTTTTTTCCAACCAATTCCGAAACAAGGGAAATATCATATAATCATAATGTGCCTTTATTTGCTTTTTAGGATACGATTTTGAGCTACGTATAATCAGTAACAGATTTGTGATCAAAAGACATGTGTTGTCCTAAAATAAAAGCCCTAGCACTATAAACTTGATTTTGGGTGGTTACATCTCGGATTAGAAATATAAAAGTCAGAAGTTGTAAGCTTAAAATTAGAGAATAAAGGTATTGTTTTTAGACCGTACCCGTGTTATATTGTCTGACATAAATGCGGACGATAGTATTATTTTAAGTAGAACAACGACGCCGCAGGCGGAGTTGTTCTACGCAAAAAAATAATACTATCGAACGCATTTATGTCAGACAATATAACACGGGTACGGTCTAAAAACAATACCTTTATTCTCATTCTCAAAGAAATAAGTACATTTTATTGTCCACATTTAACAACTTTTACCCCTGCTAGGATCGAATAGCCCACAAACATTCCACCCAATCACATGCGATGAGTAAACCATGCGTAAGCGTCGCAGCGCCGGCATAAACGCATGGAAAGCGCTAAGACGCACTGCAGAAGTGCGCGTTATGGAGCAAACCACGCATTGTGAAAGTCGGGCGCACTGTTAAAACGTAAGCCCCACCTCCCCGTGTTAAGTTGTGTCATCTAGATGTCGCCGATTTCTCTGAGAGCCAATGAGATTGCTTACACTTTCTTAGCTGTTTAAGAATGGTAAGTAAGCTTACTACAAATTCATTTATTGGTTAACTAAAACTGGCCAAAAATCACTCAAAAATAATAATACAGACAAATATCAGGTGCAGACCTGTTCTAGAGTTAACTCCGGATAGGATTTGAGCCCATAACATGTGTGGTCCTGATTGGTCAATTGGAAAACCATTTCTCAAAACATTACGTAATAAATTCCCGAATAAAGACGAAAAATTGGCGGAAAGCATACAAAATAAACCTACACATTTACCGTATGAATTAAATCGAGTCTAAAACTTGATCTAAGATTATGACAAATGTAGTACACGGCCCTTTACATCCATAGTATGAAGAAGAAAATTGCGAACTATCACGCAAATCCACTTCAAAAGTTCACGAAAAGTACAATACGATGACACAGTTATTCACTGGCGATGATATCCATTTCTCGTCCAATCAAAGCCATCAATACGGATGGCACAGATGATATTCATTTCTCGTCCAATCAAAGCTATCAACACGGATCGCACACTTCTCGTCCAATCAGTATGAGCGTATCAACATATCGTTTGGCTTGACCCGTTTGAAAATTATACCAAAAAAGGTTCTCTGTGCCAAGTGACACTCGCAGCCATAAATACCGCGCATTCGTTCACCAACCCCGAGCCTATATACAAAAAAGCTATTTACCGTGCAATGCATTGGTGCAGTAGTCTTACGTCCGCCGCAGCCAAACATCACCAATGTATTCTGATGACGTAGGACTTGTTCTAAAATGGCTTCAAAAAACTGTTGAAATAAAGCTGATGACGCCTCAACTTCGCGATCATATATAAATAATGTTTCCCCATTGGTATCTATTAAATTGCAGTCAAACTAAGCAAACAAACTAAACATTGATGGGATCATGTTGGCGCACTGATTTACAAGAAAATGCGCGTGGTACTAATATTCACATGCATGTAGTACAAGTTGCCCTGAAGCGCATTTTTGAAAATGAATTAACATTATTTTTTCTTAGAATCCCAAGTGTGTTTCTTCATTTCTTATTCAACATGTTCAAGGTAAACCATCTTTGCCCATAGATGTCATTTTTAAGGTGTTTTGAACTTGACGCACAGATTAACTGGGTGCGGAATTGACTCATAATGGTAAAATGTGTCCTTTGATTACCTCAGGGCGCCAACGATATTTTGTTTATTTAATGAGATCTTGTTTGCGCATTGAGCTTTGAGTTCTTGGAAAAGATTCGAGTCAATATAACACGACGCGCCAACGAGATCCCATTTTTAAAACTTTCATTAAGTACCCAACTGAAGGTCTCCACAAATGTTGAACTACGGTTGTGATGAACTTGGCGCACATGTAAACATACCAAACTTTTATCCCACTGACTGTTTCGGTTTAGTCGTAAGAAATCTTTGAAGTTGAAGCAAACCATTTTTAATGAGGCGTCGAAAGCGCAATTTGGATATTTAATGGGGCCACAACAACTAGTGTTTATTAAGTGTGGTTATATTTATTTAAACACTGGATTTGAGTAGATAGATTGATAGGACAGTATCGTTATTGAATATAATGAGCGGCGAACAGTATACATTACACTCAGCTGCCATTGCCCATTAGAAAGCGAAACATACACAATATACGATGCGAACTGAGAGTGATATTCTAATTTAAGCGTCGCTAGGTTTAAAACGAGAGTTTATCTAACGAATTTCAAATGATAACAATTCACATAGTCCACTACCGGACAAATCCTGTAAAACAAACGGGGAATATACGTCATAAGAATTGAAATACATCTCTATTTCAGTTTATCAAACCATCAGGAGGGTGTATTTTTCACACATGGGGTTGACCTGGGGTGGGCTGCACTAGTATAAAAGCGCTTGAGTCCTAAGAGCCTTTGACGTTGCGACGGGTGAAATGGGGTGGGGGGGGGGGGGGGGGGGGGGGTGGAAGCGACAGATCGAAGAACATGTAGTGGAGGGTCAGTAACAAGTGGGTCGATTTGGTGATTATTTGCTTCAAATTATATCATAAGTTTGAATATGGGCTTCGAATTACCAATCTAGACTCGCCAGCTTAAACATCACTCACAAATGGGCATTTGCACAATAACTAATTTATAGTTTACCTTACTATAATATACCGAGTTTACCTCACTATATACCGAGTTTACCTCACTATATACCGAGTTTAGCTCACTATGTATCGAGTTTAGCTCACTATATCGAGTTTAGCGCACTACACATCGAAATTACCTCACTACACATCGAGATTACCTCAATACCTACCGAGATTACCTCACTATATATCGAGTTTGGCTCACTAAATATCGAGATTACCTCACTACATATCGAGTATAAATAACCTCACTATGTACACACATCGAGATTACCTCACTACACATCGAGATTACCTCACTACCTACCGAGATTACCTCACTATCGAATTTGGCTCACTACATATCGAGAATAAATAACCTCACTGTGTACCGAGTTTAACGGCTTTCTGGAGCTCAACCATCGATATATTGTATAAAAGTCCCGTGTTGGTTCTTGGTGAGGGGTCAGGGGAGGTCGGGGGGGGGGGGGGCGTTGCTATAGAGAAAAACGATTTATCATTGTCTTCTACGGAAATAGAAAACATGAATGCCATATTATAATACTTTTGGGGTTTTGTTTATTTATCAAAGTTTCGAGTTAATAATTTGGAGTTTTGCGTTTGTTATTTTTCTAATTTATATGTTTTCCAGATTTGAGTTTCTAATTACGAGTTTTCAGTTTATAAATTTGCGTTTCGAGTTTCGGATGTTAGAGTTCTTGTGTTTGTACCAAATGGACTCTTCCTTTGCACCTACAATGATCGAACATGTATTTGTGTTTTATCGGCCTCGAAATTATAAACTTGAAACTCGGAACTCGAAATTCGAAACTCAAATTTATAAACTCGAAAGTCGAAATTATGAACTCGAAACTCGAAACTCGAATTTATTTTTCCCAATTTCGCCGACCGCAATTCTTGATGGTGTGTGCGCTGATCTCGGTATAGTGGAGCATATAGTGAGCTGAACTCGATGAGGTGTGCGCTGATCTCGATATAATAGTGAGCTTAACTCGGTATATAGTGAGGTAATCTGGGTAGGTAGTGAGGTCATCTCGATATGTAGTGAGGTCATCTCGGTATGTAGTGCGGTAGATCTCGATATATAGTGAGGTAAACTCGGTATATAGTGAGGTAATATGGATGATTTATGGCCACTCTGGCGTTCCATAAATTCACGTCGCATGACACACACTTTACCTCTCTTTCACCAACTCAATACATCGAGAATCAACGATATCAACCAGCTACAAACGGCACTATTTATGCACAACTATGCACAATCTTGCCTTGAATGATAGTAAAACAGAGGTTGTTCATTTATCATCCCGCTACTCTGAAAATGGTCCCACCCCCTCCATAAACGTTGGTGACTCTGTTGTTGATACTGTCACTAAAGCAAAAGATCTTGGTGTCATCATTGATCAGCATCTCACTTTAGTCCCTCATGTAAATAACATCAGCCGTCTCGCTTCACACTCTAACAGAAACATTGGCCGTATCCGCAGATATCTGGACTGTAATAGCACTGAGAAACTCGTTCATGCATTTGTCTCTTCTCGTCTGGACTCAAATAACAGCTTATTATATGGACTTCCAGCTTCTCAATTAAGCAAATTACAGCGCATCCAAAATTCCGCTGCCCGGTTGGTAACCTTGACAAAGAAGCGTGTACATATAAGCCCAGTGTTAAAAGATCTTCACTGGTTGTCTGTGGAGAGCCGTATTGTTTTTAAACTTATGCTTTTTGACATACAAAGCACTAAATAACCAGGCTCCAAAGTACTTATGCGACCTTATTTCCATCAAGGAACCCACACGCACTCTTAGGTCAAATGCATCTGTCATCTTACAACGGAAGAAAACTAACACTGTCACCTACGGCCAAAGATCATTCTCTCATGCATCTCCTGAACTCTGGAACCGGCTCCCATCTCATGTTAGAAATGCCACATCACTGCAGCAATTCAAGAGCTCGCTCAAGACTCACCTCTTTCAGCAAATGACTTCATAATGTTTTGTATCTTTGTTTATATTTTGTACTTTTTTGTTCAGCGCACTGGGGTCTTGCGACGGAGTGCGCTTAATAAGCATGGTTTATTATTATTAACTACTACTATAACAACCTTCCTCCCAATTTCGCAAACTATTTCACAGCTTTGGAACGCTCTCCCCAACACTCTCAGAAATATCACAAACACACAATCATTTAAAAGGCAGCTCAAAAAGCGTTACATTTCTACTTATGATACACACACACACACACCTCATTAATACTTCTAAGTAATACATACACTTTGTTCGATCCTCTTCCTTTCTTCTCATCTGTCCTTCATTTTCATTCTTCTCTCCTTCCTCTTGAAGTTATAATTAATGATTTACTTAAAACATGACAACTTTTGTCTCCTGTCATGTTCATGTGTTCTGTCTTGTTCTCCTTTTGTGTCTGTGTCGTTGTCATGATTGTATTCTTGTTGTGCTGTTCTGTATAATATTGTTTCCGAGAGGAGATGACAGATGATTGTCAGAATTGATCAAAAGATTCCCTGGATCCATGTTCATATAGATGAGGTGACATATGATGTCATGTATTTACAAACGGGACACCCTTTGTTGTTTCCCTCCAGGCAGAATATACAGTAAAGTTAATAAAGACAACATGAAATTTCTTTCTAATGAAATGTAAAACTCATTTAGTTTTAGATTTTTGTGTGAAATGCGATAGCTTATAGCATTCCTAAGCAAGTTCAAAGACAGTTTTGATAACAATTTGCTGTGACACCACAATCTAGTTAGAAACCTGATCTGGCCTATGTAAACTATAGGAACTCTTGCCCGGTGTGTTTTGTCTAAAACCAACAGAGGGCGTCCTAAATGTCAACAAATGTCACCTCATCTATAGGGTCTTCAGTTATTAAAAGTGACATGACATATGGGGGGTCACTAGGGGTCATTGAACTATACAGGTGTAAAATGTAAGACATGCTCCGATGTTGACCGGACTTTCTGCATTTTAAGCGAATTGACAAGAAAAAAAGTCAATAATGACTTTGGGGTCAAATGTCAAAAATAGGTCACTAGAGTCAACATGTTAATATTTACTCCTTCCACTCAAATTGTTTGTTTTTTGTCTCAGCGGAAATGACTGATGGCTGTCAGAATTGGTCAACATATTCCTTGGATCCATATTCATATAGGGTCTTCAGTTATTAAAAGTGACATGTCATATGGGGGTCACTAGGGGTCATTGCACTATACAGGTGTAAAGTGTAAGACATGCTCCGATGTTGACCGGTTTTTTGCATATTAAGCGAATTTAAAAGAAAAATTTCAATGACTTTGGGGTCAAATGTAAAAAATGGCTCACTAGGGGTCAAAATATTAATATATACTTACTTACTTTACTTCAGTCGACCTCGGTCGGAAGCCATGATGAATTTTCGCCAGTTCACTCTGTCCTGCATTGGTCTCCCTTGTTTTTATTTCATTTTTTAATTTTTTAAATTTTTTAAATTTTATTTACTCCCTTCACTGAAATTGTTTTTTTTTGTCTTAGCGGAAATGACTGATGGCCGTCAGAATTACCCAAAATATTCCTTTGATCAATGTACATATAGGGTCCACAGCGAGTAAACGTGACATGTCAAATGGGTTCACTAGGGGTCATTAAACTATACAGGTGTAACATTTAGGATATGCTCCGATTTTGACCGGACTTATTGCACATTGTGCGTATTGATGGGACAAGAAAACAAGTTAATCATGACCTGAAGGTTAAAGGTCAAGAAGGTGTCACCCTGGGGTCAAAAGTAATTTCTCTACTACTCCAGGGCGGGAATTTAATAACATAACTTTTCAATGTAGTACAATTTAAAATATTATAAGACAGTTGTCCTTTGACAACTATCAGCCTTATAGCAAGGTCAAAGGTCAACGCCCTCGACTAATATTCGTGATCTAGGATCATAATTAACTCTAGTTCATTTTTTTTGTTGTAAATATTAATTTTGCTGAATAAATTGAATTGAATTGAAGATACAAATCCCAACAATAGGAGTTTTTTTGGTTAAAGTCATAATTATAATGAAAAAGGATTTTGTAATTTGTGTGACGAGCTAAAAGGGCATTCGGTGCGTAACATAAATATCACTGTATACTTTTGATGGCAATGCATTCAACCTGAACTTGATACTGATTATTACTCATACACATATTTATACGTTGTTATTGTGCAATATACCCGGCATAGAACTTTGAAATGGTTCATTGGGCAGAAAGCGGAAACGATGCCAATATAACCTGTAGAATATTTCGATAATAGGACAAATAACGTGTAGTACTACAAACAGTTTACCAGCCATAGATACGTTGGCTTTAATCCAGAAATGATATTGCTTTCATAACATAAAAGGTGGGTGTTCTGTAACTGCAGAGGGAAATATTTAAAGGTAAGTCAGATTTATTATCAGAATTAAGATTATAAAGTTTCTAAACCGATTTTACTAGATTAGCCAATTAAAAAATACATTAAATTTACATAGTGGTGTTCTCTAAATGGACACCAAGTTCTGTAAATTTGCTGCGACTGAACAAGACAATTGTGTTGTAATAAATATAAACACTACCAGAGCAATACTTATAAACATAATAATAGTTATTTTCTAAAGTTAATAACTAGTTTGAACACTTACAATCAAATTTAGTTGCCATTTTATTTTAATTGACGATTTGTACTCTTCCAGATACATGTTCTTAAAATTTGACATTGACATAATATATTTATCTTATCACAATTGGAAATCTTTATAACTGTACAAATATTTTTTATATAACCTCTTTATATTTATTACTCATATCATTTGTTACAGTTCAATGTAAGAGTTATTTTTCGGAAAACCTTTTTACGAATTCTACAGGACACCTAACCCAGTGGATACGAGGTTACGGGATGTGCCGCCAAATAGGGTCCCATTTTTTACCCGTCGGGTAATTGACCCCCTGTTCAGAGCCATTTTTGGTAAATGTATGGGTCTAAAATACTCAATGTTGCTGTTTTTCACAGACATTTTAGCTAAATCTCTCAAATATACAGGAAATAAGCTCTTATATTTAAAAAAAATGTTAATGTGTTGTCATTTTTCTCCGACTCCTTGTTTTCTAATAATTCATTATTTATTGGTTCTCCTGACTACAATCTTGGAAAAAAGTCCTTGGAACGCAAACGCTGAGCTGAGCACACGTGCTGGGTATTGTGTGCATGTATTGATACTTAGTGTCTTCTGTTATAAATGGAAATTGTTCAAATGAGATTTTTCCTTCCCCACCCCCCATCGATCAATGTTGGGACACTCTGGCAAGCTGCAGGAGCCACTGGCCTTGGTCAACATTGTACGGGGGAGTGGGGGTGACACTTTTCCGTTAATCACACGCAGGTGTTCCAAGACTTTTTTCCAGGATTGTATAAGAGGAATGCAAAATATTTGATCTAAATTTCGTTTTTCTATCATAAATCAAAAACCGAATGTCGTATGAATCTCATATTACACACGATTTGAGCAAACAATAGGGGCATCACAAATATTATAAAAATGATGATAGGGAATTAATTTTATTTAGGGAGTGGGCACTGAAAATAATTATTTATGTCATATTTAACTACAATTTGACCCGTTTCTTGATCCCGCGCGCAATAATCTAATGTTTATAAATCAATAAACAAAAGTATAAAGTTCTTGCTGAGAAATTAACATTTTTATACTTTTAATAATGTTATCACATTGCCTATTTGTTTGTTATTTGAAATATGAAACTACACATTTACACTTTCCACGCGACAAGCGTCTGCAGACGACAATCCAAAATTGCACAAAATGTTTCAAAAATGTCAAAATTATTGAATGTCATTTTACCAATATTTGGAATCACCTTGTGAAATGCATTCAAATAAGTACAAAAACGTGCCTATTATTTGTTCAGTTATCCTTGAGATAGACATAAAAGTTAGACAAATCTGTTTTGTACCGTGGTTAAACCAATAGCCGCGTTGAAAGTGTTAACATTTGCCGAGCATTAAACGTTTATTTGCAATACTATTCCTATCTATTGAAGATAGCTCATAACAGAAAAAAGGACAAAAAGTCACGCCATGAGAGCGACTCGAACCGACGCCAAGCAGGCTATATAAAGGGTGCCAACGAAAGCTCCTATCCACTAGGCCAAGCGGTCAGTGCTTACACAAGCGTGGATTTGTTTGATTATACATGTTATAGTAAAGCATTATTGCAAAGTATCACACACTTTACCAACACTTTACCATCAGTTTACCATTGGGACATTTTGCTTAAAATAGGCAATTAAACGTTTTTTCATACTGCCTTTGAGTTATCAAGATATGCATATGTGTTAGCTATACTAATCATGCATGTTGTTACTCCGAAATATAAGCCGCATGGGTCACATCTACGCATTTTGATAACAGTTTACCATTTAAAATGAAAACAAAATATGTATACTAATATTATACTATAGAAACGACGGTAAAGTGCTCAATGAACACGTGTTTCAAGGCAACACTTTACCATACACTTTACCATACACTTTACCATTACCGTCCCAACTCGTCTGATGATTACTTTGTGAATAAAGCTAAATTCATTTATCGCAGTGCTATTTTAATCAATAAATAAAATAAAATATACTACTTAAATGGTTTATTTATGTATTCACGTATATTATATATTACTTAAATGGTTTATGTATTCACTTATTTAGTTGTTTGGGTTGTTTTTGAGGATGAGATTGAACTGAAGGCCTATAGATGATATTATCGTCGTGCTTACTCATCTGACTCATTAGCTCAGTTGATAAGAGCGCTAGTCTATAACCATCCGGAGGTCCCGGGTTCAAATCCTGGATGTGCAATTTCTTTTACTGACTATCATTCATAATTTGTGGAGTAAGAAGAAACATTTACTCATCATCCAACCATGTCCAACTATTGTTTTTCCAATTATTTTCAAATATTTCCAAAAAATAAATACCAACAGTTTTGAAAAAAGGAGTAAGAAAAAAGTAATATTTGAAAAAATCCATAAAATACGGGTTTGTGAATAACATGTCGGGACAAAATACCAGCAATTTCAAAATGTTCAAAATAAATTCCAAAAACTGTAGGCAAAAACGCCCTCTGACAATTTGAGCCAAAAATGTTGGTTGATAATAATATGTGGACATGTAGAATTAAATCCAAATGTAGTTTTTTCAAAAATTCTTTTTAATAAAACAGCCAACAAAGTGTACGTTATAGGCTTATGAACATTCGAGCAGAAAAAAAGTGTTTTGAAAAAGGTGTTTTTCTTGCATTTTTTCTTGGTGACTATTGGGCCGGGGGATTCATCGTCCCTTTGCAACACAAGTGATGCAAAACAACGACCGAAAATCAGAAAATACATAATAACAGATGGGCATATGAATAATGAGCATCTATTATTATATTACAACCCGTTAATGCAATACAAAAGATAGCTGTCGAATCTGTCAAACAGAAGTTACTGCTATCTACTGAAGATAGTTATTTACAAGTAGGCCTAAGTTGTTTTACAATTAGTTGTGTTACTTTCAACCCCATATATAGATTCCGTTACTTTTACTTTTAGACACTCTTTTGCATATCTGACAATACATCAATAAATCTCGTAGGAGTATCTGAAAACGCCACATTATGCATTGCAATAATAGGCAATTATTATACATCTTCGAAATGCATTAGTTAGTATAGGGAATTGTTTTCACTGAACGTTCCCGTATTAAATGAATGTCTTTATAAAAAGAAATATTGGGGTTGCCAAGCCTATGGTCCACTGCCAAATACTGTGCAATTTGAGATACATGTGACATTTAGTTTTCGAGATATGATAGAAAAACCAAATTTAGATGATTTTTTTTGCAATCTGCGTATACAATCTTGGAAAAAAGTCCTTGGAACGCAAACGCTGAGCTGAGCACACGTGCTGGGTATTGTGTGCATGTATTGATACTTAGTGTCTTCTGTTATAAATGGAAATTGTTCAAATGAGATTTTTCCTTCCCCACCCCCCATCGATCAATGTTGGGACACTCTGGCAAGCTGCAGGAGCCACTGGCCTTGGTCAACATTGTACGGGGGAGTGGGGGTGACACTTTTCCGTTAATCACACGCAGGTGTTCCAAGACTTTTTTCCAGGATTGTATAAGAGGAATGCAAAATATTTGATCTAAATTTCGTTTTTCTATCATAAATCAAAAACCGAATGTCGTATGAATCTCATATTACACACGATTTGAGCAAACAATAGGGGCATCACAAATATTATAAAAATGATGATAGGGAATTACTTTTATTTAGGGAGTGGGCACTGAAAATAATTATTTATGTCATATTTAACTACAATTTGACCCGTTTCTTGATCCCGCGCGCAATAATCTAATGTTTATAAATCAATAAACAAAAGTATAAAGTTCTTGCTGAGAAATTAACATTTTTATACTTTTAATAATGTTATCACATTGCCTATTTGTTTGTTATTTGAAATATGAAACTACACATTTACACTTTCCACGCGACAAGCGTCTGCAGACGACAATCCAAAATTGCACAAAATGTTTCAAAAATGTCAAAATTATTGAATGTCATTTTACCAATATTTGGAATCACCTTGTGAAATGCATTCAAATAAGTACAAAAACGTGCCTATTATTTGTTCAGTTATCCTTGAGATAGACATAAAAGTTAGACAAATCTGTTTTGTACCGTGGTTAAACCAATAGCCGCGTTGAAAGTGTTAACATTTGCCGAGCATTAAACGTTTATTTGCAATACTATTCCTATCTATTGAAGATAGCTCATAACAGAAAAAAGGACAAAAAGTCACGCCATGAGAGCGACTCGAACCGACGCCAAGCAGGCTATATAAAGGGTGCCAACGAAAGCTCCTATCCACTAGGCCAAGCGGTCAGTGCTTACACAAGCGTGGATTTGTTTGATTATACATGTTATAGTAAAGCATTATTGCAAAGTATCACACACTTTACCAACACTTTACCATCAGTTTACCATTGGGACATTTTGCTTAAAATAGGCAATTAAACGTTTTTTCATACTGCCTTTGAGTTATCAAGATATGCATATGTGTTAGCTATACTAATCATGCATGTTGTTACTCCGAAATATAAGCCGCATGGGTCACATCTACGCATTTTGATAACAGTTTACCATTTAAAATGAAAACAAAATATGTATACTAATATTATACTATAGAAACGACGGTAAAGTGCTCAATGAACACGTGTTTCAAGGCAACACTTTACCATACACTTTACCATACACTTTACCATTACCGTCCCAACTCGTCTGATGATTACTTTGTGAATAAAGCTAAATTCATTTATCGCAGTGCTATTTTAATCAATAAATAAAATAAAATATACTACTTAAATGGTTTATTTATGTATTCACGTATATTATATATTACTTAAATGGTTTATGTATTCACTTATTTAGTTGTTTGGGTTGTTTTTGAGGATGAGATTGAACTGAAGGCCTATAGATGATATTATCGTCGTGCTTACTCATCTGACTCATTAGCTCAGTTGATAAGAGCGCTAGTCTATAACCATCCGGAGGTCCCGGGTTCAAATCCTGGATGTGCAATTTCTTTTACTGACTATCATTCATAATTTGTGGAGTAAGAAGAAACATTTACTCATCATCCAACCATGTCCAACTATTGTTTTTCCAATTATTTTCAAATATTTCCAAAAAATAAATACCAACAGTTTTGAAAAAAGGAGTAAGAAAAAAGTAATATTTGAAAAAATCCATAAAATACGGGTTTGTGAATAACATGTCGGGACAAAATACCAGCAATTTCAAAATGTTCAAAATAAATTCCAAAAACTGTAGGCAAAAACGCCCTCTGACAATTTGAGCCAAAAATGTTGGTTGATAATAATATGTGGACATGTAGAATTAAATCCAAATGTAGTTTTTTCAAAAATTCTTTTTAATAAAACAGCCAACAAAGTGTACGTTATAGGCTTATGAACATTCGAGCAGAAAAAAAGTGTTTTGAAAAAGGTGTTTTTCTTGCATTTTTTCTTGGTGACTATTGGGCCGGGGGATTCATCGTCCCTTTGCAACACAAGTGATGCAAAACAACGACCGAAAATCAGAAAATACATAATAACAGATGGGCATATGAATAATGAGCATCTATTATTATATTACAACCCGTTAATGCAATACAAAAGATAGCTGTCGAATCTGTCAAACAGAAGTTACTGCTATCTACTGAAGATAGTTATTTACAAGTAGGCCTAAGTTGTTTTACAATTAGTTGTGTTACTTTCAACCCCATATATAGATTCCGTTACTTTTACTTTTAGACACTCTTTTGCATATCTGACAATACATCAATAAATCTCGTAGGAGTATCTGAAAACGCCACATTATGCATTGCAATAATAGGCAATTATTATACATCTTCGAAATGCATTAGTTAGTATAGGGAATTGTTTTCACTGAACGTTCCCGTATTAAATGAATGTCTTTATAAAAAGAAATATTGGGGTTGCCAAGCCTATGGTCCACTGCCAAATACTGTGCAATTTGAGATACATGTGACATTTAGTTTTCGAGATATGATAGAAAAACCAAATTTAGATGATTTTTTTTGCAATCTGCGTATACAATCTTGGAAAAAAAGTCCTTGGAACGCAAACGCTGAGCTGAGCACACGTGCTGGGTATTGTGTGCATGTATTGATACTTAGTGTCTTCTGTTATAAATGGAAATTGTTCAAATGAGATTTTTCCTTCCCCACCCCCCATCGATCAATGTTGGGACACTCTGGCAAGCTGCAGGAGCCACTGGCCTTGGTCAACATTGTACGGGGGAGTGGGGGTGACACTTTTCCGTTAATCACACGCAGGTGTTCCAAGACTTTTTTCCAGGATTGTATAAGAGGAATGCAAAATATTTGATCTAAATTTCGTTTTTCTATCATAAATCAAAAACCGAATGTCGTATGAATCTCATATTACACACGATTTGAGCAAACAATAGGGGCATCACAAATATTATAAAAATTATGATAGGGAATTAATTTTATTTAGGGAGTGGGCACTGAAAATAATTATTTATGTCATATTTAACTACAATTTGACCCGTTTCTTGATCCCGCGCGCAATAATCTAATGTTTATAAATCAATAAACAAAAGTATAAAGTTCTTGCTGAGAAATTAACATTTTTATACTTTTAATAATGTTATCACATTGCCTATTTGTTTGTTATTTGAAATATGAAACTATACATTTACACTTTCCACGCGACAAGCGTCTGCAGACGACAATCCAAAATTGCACAAAATGTTTCAAAAATGTCAAAATTATTGAATGTCATTTTACCAATATTTGGAATCACCTTGTGAAATGCATTCAAATAAGTACAAAAACGTGCCTATTATTTGTTCAGTTATCCTTGAGATAGACATAAAAGTTAGACAAATCTGTTTTGTACCGTGGTTAAACCAATAGCCGCGTTGAAAGTGTTAACATTTGCCGAGCATTAAACGTTTATTTGCAATACTATTCCTATCTATTGAAGATAGCTCATAACAGAAAAAAGGACAAAAAGTCACGCCATGAGAGCGACTCGAACCGACGCCAAGCAGGCTATATAAAGGGTGCCAACGAAAGCTCCTATCCACTAGGCCAAGCGGTCAGTGCTTACACAAGCGTGGATTTGTTTGATTATACATGTTATAGTAAAGCATTATTGCAAAGTATCACACACTTTACCAACACTTTACCATCAGTTTACCATTGGGACATTTTGCTTAAAATAGGCAATTAAACGTTTTTTCATACTGCCTTTGAGTTATCAAGATATGCATATGTGTTAGCTATACTAATCATGCATGTTGTTACTCCGAAATATAAGCCGCATGGGTCACATCTACGCATTTTGATAACAGTTTACCATTTAAAATGAAAACAAAATATGTATACTAATATTATACTATAGAAACGACGGTAAAGTGCTCAATGAACACGTGTTTCAAGGCAACACTTTACCATACACTTTACCATACACTTTACCATTACCGTCCCAACTCGTCTGATGATTACTTTGTGAATAAAGCTAAATTCATTTATCGCAGTGCTATTTTAATCAATAAATAAAATAAAATATACTACTTAAATGGTTTATTTATGTATTCACGTATATTATATATTACTTAAATGGTTTATGTATTCACTTATTTAGTTGTTTGGGTTGTTTTTGAGGATGAGATTGAACTGAAGGCCTATAGATGATATTATCGTCGTGCTTACTCATCTGACTCATTAGCTCAGTTGATAAGAGCGCTAGTCTATAACCATCCGGAGGTCGCGGGTTCAAATCCTGGATGTGCAATTTCTTTTACTGACTATCATTCATAATTTGTGGAGTAAGAAGAAACATTTACTCATCATCCAACCATGTCCAACTATTGTTTTTCCAATTATTTTCAAATATTTCCAAAAAATAAATACCAACAGTTTTGAAAAAAGGAGTAAGAAAAAAGTAATATTTGAAAAAATCCATAAAATACGGGTTTGTGAATAACATGTCGGGACAAAATACCAGCAATTTCAAAATGTTCAAAATAAATTCCAAAAACTGTAGGCAAAAACGCCCTCTGACAATTTGAGCCAAAAATGTTGGTTGATAATAATATGTGGACATGTAGAATTAAATCCAAATGTAGTTTTTTCAAAAATTCTTTTTAATAAAACAGCCAACAAAGTGTACGTTATAGGCTTATGAACATTCGAGCAGAAAAAAAGTGTTTTGAAAAAGGTGTTTTTCTTGCATTTTTTCTTGGTGACTATTGGGCCGGGGGATTCATCGTCCCTTTGCAACACAAGTGATGCAAAACAACGACCGAAAATCAGAAAATACATAATAACAGATGGGCATATGAATAATGAGCATCTATTATTATATTACAACCCGTTAATGCAATACAAAAGATAGCTGTCGATTCTGTCAAACAGAAGTTACTGCTATCTACTGAAGATAGTTATTTACAAGTAGGCCTAAGTTGTTTTACAATTAGTTGTGTTACTTTCAACCCCATATATAGATTCCGTTACTTTTACTTTTAGACACTCTTTTGCATATCTGACAATACATCAATAAATCTCGTAGGAGTATCTGAAAACGCCACATTTTGCATTGCAATAATAGGCAATTATTATACATCTTCGAAATGCATTAGTTAGTATAGGGAATTGTTTTCACTGAACGTTCCCGTATTAAATGAATGTCTTTATAAAAGGAAATATTGGGGTTGCCAAGCCTATGGTCCACTGCCAAATACTGTGCAATTTGAGATACATGTGACATTTAGTTTTCGAGATATGATAGAAAAACCAAATTTAGATGATTTTTTTTGCAATCTGCGTATACAATCTTGGAAAAAAGTCCTTGGAACGCAAACGCTGAGCTGAGCACACGTGCTGGGTATTGTGTGCATGTATTGATACTTAGTGTCTTCTGTTATAAATGGAAATTGTTCAAATGAGATTTTTCCTTCCCCACCCCCCATCGATCAATGTTGGGACACTCTGGCAAGCTGCAGGAGCCACTGGCCTTGGTCAACATTGTACGGGGGAGTGGGGGTGACACTTTTCCGTTAATCACACGCAGGTGTTCCAAGACTTTTTTCCAGGATTGTATAAGAGGAATGCAAAATATTTGATCTAAATTTCGTTTTTCTATCATAAATCAAAAACCGAATGTCGTATGAATCTCATATTACACACGATTTGAGCAAACAATAGGGGCATCACAAATATTATAAAAATGATGATAGGGAATTAATTTTATTTAGGGAGTGGGCACTGAAAATAATTATTTATGTCATATTTAACTACAATTTGACCCGTTTCTTGATCCCGCGCGCAATAATCTAATGTTTATAAATCAATAAACAAAAGTATAAAGTTCTTGCTGAGAAATTAACATTTTTATACTTTTAATAATGTTATCACATTGCCTATTTGTTTGTTATTTGAAATATGAAACTATACATTTACACTTTCCACGCGACAAGCGTCTGCAGACGACAATCCAAAATTGCACAAAATGTTTCAAAAATGTCAAAATTATTGAATGTCATTTTACCAATATTTGGGATCACCTTGTGAAATGCATTCAAATAAGTACAAAAACGTGCCTATTATTTGTTCAGTTATCCTTGAGATAGACATAAAAGTTAGACAAATCTGTTTTGTACCGTGGTTAAACCAATAGCCGCGTTGAAAGTGTTAACATTTGCCGAGCATTAAACGTTTATTTGCAATACTATTCCTATCTATTGAAGATAGCTCATAACAGAAAAAGGACAAAAAGTCACGCCATGAGAGCGACTCGAACCGACGCCAAGCAGGCTATATAAAGGGTGCCAACGAAAGCTCCTATCCACTAGGCCAAGCGGTCAGTGCTTACACAAGCGTGGATTTGTTTGATTATACATGTTATAGTAAAGCATTATTGCAAAGTATCACACACTTTACCAACACTTTACCATCAGTTTACCATTGGGACATTTTGCTTAAAATAGGCAATTAAACGTTTTTTCATACTGCCTTTGAGTTATCAAGATATGCATATGTGTTAGCTATACTAATCATGCATGTTGTTACTCCGAAATATAAGCCGCATGGGTCACATCTACGCATTTTGATAACAGTTTACCATTTAAAATGAAAACAAAATATGTATACTAATATTATACTATAGAAACGACGGTAAAGTGCTCAATGAACACGTGTTTCAAGGCAACACTTTACCATACACTTTACCATACACTTTACCATTACCGTCCCAACTCGTCTGATGATTACTTTGTGAATAAAGCTAAATTCATTTATCGCAGTGCTATTTTAATCAATAAATAAAATAAAATATACTACTTAAATGGTTTATTTATGTATTCACGTATATTATATATTACTTAAATGGTTTATGTATTCACTTATTTAGTTGTTTGGGTTGTTTTTGAGGATGAGATTGAACTGAAGGCCTATAGATGATATTATCGTCGTGCTTACTCATCTGACTCATTAGCTCAGTTGATAAGAGCGCTAGTCTATAACCATCCGGAGGTCCCGGGTTCAAATCCTGGATGTGCAATTTCTTTTACTGACTATCATTCATAATTTGTGGAGTAAGAAGAAACATTTACTCATCATCCAACCATGTCCAACTATTGTTTTTCCAATTATTTTCAAATATTTCCAAAAAATAAATACCAACAGTTTTGAAAAAAGGAGTAAGAAAAAAGTAATATTTGAAAAAATCCATAAAATACGGGTTTGTGAATAACATGTCGGGACAAAATACCAGCAATTTCAAAATGTTCAAAATAAATTCCAAAAACTGTAGGCAAAAACGCCCTCTGACAATTTGAGCCAAAAATGTTGGTTGATAATAATATGTGGACATGTAGAATTAAATCCAAATGTAGTTTTTTCAAAAATTCTTTTTAATAAAACAGCCAACAAAGTGTACGTTATAAGCTTATGAACATTCGAGCAGAAAAAAAGTGTTTTGAAAAAAGGTGTTTTTCTTGCATTTTTTCTTGGTGACTATTGGGCCGGGGGATTCATCGTCCCTTTGCAACACAAGTGATGCAAAACAACGACCGAAAATCAGAAAATATATAATAACAGATGGGCATATGAATAATGAGCATCTATTATTATATTACAACCCGTTAATGCAATACAAAAGATAGCTGTCGAATCTGTCAAACAGAAGTTACTGCTATCTACTGAAGATAGTTATTTACAAGTAGGCCTAAGTTGTTTTACAATTAGTTGTGTTACTTTCAACCCCATATATAGATTCCGTTACTTTTACTTTTAGACACTCTTTTGCATATCTGACAATACATCAATAAATCTCGTAGGAGTATCTGAAAACGCCACATTATGCATTGCAATAATAGGCAATTATTATACATCTTCGAAATGCATTAGTTAGTATAGGGAATTGTTTTCACTGAACGTTCCCGTATTAAATGAATGTCTTTATAAAAAGAAATATTGGGGTTGCCAAGCCTATGGTCCACTGCCAAATACTGTGCAATTTGAGATACATGTGACATTTAGTTTTCGAGATATGATAGAAAAACCAAATTTAGATGATTTTTTTTGCAATCTGCGTATACAATCTTGGAAAAAAGTCCTTGGAACGCAAACGCTGAGCTGAGCACACGTGCTGGGTATTGTGTGCATGTATTGATACTTAGTGTCTTCTGTTATAAATGGAAATTGTTCAAATGAGATTTTTCCTTCCCCACCCCCCATCGATCAATGTTGGGACACTCTGGCAAGCTGCAGGAGCCACTGGCCTTGGTCAACATTGTACGGGGGAGTGGGGGTGACACTTTTCCGTTAATCACACGCAGGTGTTCCAAGACTTTTTTCCAGGATTGTATAAGAGGAATGCAAAATATTTGATCTAAATTTCGTTTTTCTATCATAAATCAAAAACCGAATGTCGTATGAATCTCATATTACACACGATTTGAGCAAACAATAGGGGCATCACAAATATTATAAAAATGATGATAGGGAATTAATTTTATTTAGGGAGTGGGCACTGAAAATAATTATTTATATCATATTTAACTACAATTTGACCCGTTTCTTGATCCCGCGCGCAATAATCTAATGTTTATAAATCAATAAACAAAAGTATAAAGTTCTTGCTGAGAAATTAACATTTTTATACTTTTAATAATGTTATCACATTGCCTATTTGTTTGTTATTTGAAATATGAAACTATACATTTACACTTTCCACGCGACAAGCGTCTGCAGACGACAATCCAAAATTGCACAAAATGTTTCAAAAATGTCAAAATTATTGAATGTCATTTTACCAATATTTGGAATCACCTTGTGAAATGCATTCAAATAAGTACAAAAACGTGCCTATTATTTGTTCAGTTATCCTTGAGATAGACATAAAAGTTAGACAAATCTGTTTTGTACCGTGGTTAAACCAATAGCCGCGTTGAAAGTGTTAACATTTGCCGAGCATTAAACGTTTATTTGCAATACTATTCCTATCTATTGAAGATAGCTCATAACAGAAAAAAGGACAAAAAGTCACGCCATGAGAGCGACTCGAACCGACGCCAAGCAGGCTATATAAAGGGTGCCAACGAAAGCTCCTATCCACTAGGCCAAGCGGTCAGTGCTTACACAAGCGTGGATTTGTTTGATTATACATGTTATAGTAAAGCATTATTGCAAAGTATCACACACTTTACCAACACTTTACCATCAGTTTACCATTGGGACATTTTGCTTAAAATAGGCAATTAAACGTTTTTTCATACTGCCTTTGAGTTATCAAGATATGCATATGTGTTAGCTATACTAATCATGCATGTTGTTACTCCGAAATATAAGCCGCATGGGTCACATCTACGCATTTTGATAACAGTTTACCATTTAAAATGAAAACAAAATATGTATACTAATATTATACTATAGAAACGACGGTAAAGTGCTCAATGAACACGTGTTTCAAGGCAACACTTTACCATACACTTTACCATACACTTTACCATTACCGTCCCAACTCGTCTGATGATTACTTTGTGAATAAAGCTAAATTCATTTATCGCAGTGCTATTTTAATCAATAAATAAAATAAAATATACTACTTAAATGGTTTATTTATGTATTCACGTATATTATATATTACTTAAATGGTTTATGTATTCACTTATTTAGTTGTTTGGGTTGTTTTTGAGGATGAGATTGAACTGAAGGCCTATAGATGATATTATCGTCGTGCTTACTCATCTGACTCATTAGCTCAGTTGATAAGAGCGCTAGTCTATAACCATCCGGAGGTCCCGGGTTCAAATCCTGGATGTGCAATTTCTTTTACTGACTATCATTCATAATTTGTGGAGTAAGAAGAAACATTTACTCATCATCCAACCATGTCCAACTATTGTTTTTCCAATTATTTTCAAATATTTCCAAAAAATAAATACCAACAGTTTTGAAAAAAGGAGTAAGAAAAAAGTAATATTTGAAAAAATCCATAAAATACGGGTTTGTGAATAACATGTCGGGACAAAATACCAGCAATTTCAAAATGTTCAAAATAAATTCCAAAAACTGTAGGCAAAAACGCCCTCTGACAATTTGAGCCAAAAATGTTGGTTGATAATAATATGTGGACATGTAGAATTAAATCCAAATGTAGTTTTTTCAAAAATTCTTTTTAATAAAACAGCCAACAAAGTGTACGTTATAGGCTTATGAACATTCGAGCAGAAAAAAAGTGTTTTGAAAAAGGTGTTTTTCTTGCATTTTTTCTTGGTGACTATTGGGCCGGGGGATTCATCGTCCCTTTGCAACACAAGTGATGCAAAACAACGACCGAAAATCAGAAAATACATAATAACAGATGGGCATATGAATATTGAGCATCTATTATTATATTACAACCCGTTAATGCAATACAAAAGATAGCTGTCGATTCTGTCAAACAGAAGTTACTGCTATCTACTGAAGATAGTTATTTACAAGTAGGCCTAAGTTGTTTTACAATTAGTTGTGTTACTTTCAACCCCATATATAGATTCCGTTACTTTTACTTTTAGACACTCTTTTGCATATCTGACAATACATCAATAAATCTCGTAGGAGTATCTGAAAACGCCACATTATGCATTGCAATAATAGGCAATTATTATACATCTTCGAAATGCATTAGTTAGTATAGGGAATTGTTTTCACTGAACGTTCCCGTATTAAATGAATGTCTTTATAAAAAGAAATATTGGGGTTGCCAAGCCTATGGTCCACTGCCAAATACTGTGCAATTTGAGATACATGTGACATTTAGTTTTCGAGATATGATAGAAAAACCAAATTTAGATGATTTTTTTTGCAATCTGCGTATACATGTATAAGAGGAATGCAAAATATTTGATCTAAATTTCGTTTTTCTATCATAAATCAAAAACCGAATGTCGTATGAATCTCATATTACACACGATTTGAGCAAACAATAGGGGCATCACAAATATTATAAAAATGATGATAGGGAATTAATTTTATTTAGGGAGTGGGCACTGAAAATAATTATTTATGTCATATTTAACTACAATTTGACCCGTTTCTTGATCCCGCGCGCAATAATCTAATGTTTATAAATCAATAAACAAAAGTATAAAGTTCTTGCTGAGAAATTAACATTTTCATACTTTTAATAATGTTATCACATTGCCTATTTGTTTGTTATTTGAAATATGAAACTATACATTTACACTTTCCACGCGACAAGCGTCTGCAGACGACAATCCAAAATTGCACAAAATGTTTCAAAAATGTCAAAATTATTGAATGTCATTTTACCAATATTTGGAATCACCTTGTGAAATGCATTCAAATAAGTACAAAAACGTGCCTATTATTTGTTCAGTTATCCTTGAGATAGACATAAAAGTTAGACAAATCTGTTTTGTACCGTGGTTAAACCAATAGCCGCGTTGAAAGTGTTAACATTTGCCGAGCATTAAACGTTTATTTGCAATACTATTCCTATCTATTGAAGATAGCTCATAACAGAAAAAAGGACAAAAAGTCACGCCATGAGAGCGACTCGAACCGACGCCAAGCAGGCTATATAAAGGGTGCCAACGAAAGCTCCTATCCACTAGGCCAAGCGGTCAGTGCTTACACAAGCGTGGATTTGTTTGATTATACATGTTATAGTAAAGCATTATTGCAAAGTATCACACACTTTACCAACACTTTACCATCAGTTTACCATTGGGACATTTTGCTTAAAATAGGCAATTAAACGTTTTTTCATACTGCCTTTGAGTTATCAAGATATGCATATGTGTTAGCTATACTAATCATGCATGTTGTTACTCCGAAATATAAGCCGCATGGGTCACATCTACGCATTTTGATAACAGTTTACCATTTAAAATGAAAACAAAATATGTATACTAATATTATACTATAGAAACGACGGTAAAGTGCTCAATGAACACGTGTTTCAAGGCAACACTTTACCATACACTTTACCATACACTTTACCATTACCGTCCCAACTCGTCTGATGATTACTTTGTGAATAAAGCTAAATTCATTTATCGCAGTGCTATTTTAATCAATAAATAAAATAAAATATACTACTTAAATGGTTTATTTATGTATTCACGTATATTATATATTACTTAAATGGTTTATGTATTCACTTATTTAGTTGTTTGGGTTGTTTTTGAGGATGAGATTGAACTGAAGGCCTATAGATGATATTATCGTCGTGCTTACTCATCTGACTCATTAGCTCAGTTGATAAGAGCGCTAGTCTATAACCATCCGGAGGTCCCGGGTTCAAATCCTGGATGTGCAATTTCTTTTACTGACTATCATTCATAATTTGTGGAGTAAGAAGAAACATTTACTCATCATCCAACCATGTCCAACTATTGTTTTTCCAATTATTTTCAAATATTTCCAAAAAATAAATACCAACAGTTTTGAAAAAAGGAGTAAGAAAAAAGTAATATTTGAAAAAATCCATAAAATACGGGTTTGTGAATAACATGTCGGGACAAAATACCAGCAATTTCAAAATGTTCAAAATAAATTCCAAAAACTGTAGGCAAAAACGCCCTCTGACAATTTGAGCCAAAAATGTTGGTTGATAATAATATGTGGACATGTAGAATTAAATCCAAATGTAGTTTTTTCAAAAATTCTTTTTAATAAAACAGCCAACAAAGTGTACGATATAGGCTTATGAACATTCGAGCAGAAAAAAAGTGTTTTGAAAAAAGGTGTTTTTCTTGCATTTTTTCTTGGTGACTATTGGGCCGGGGGATTCATCGTCCCTTTGCAACACAAGTGATGCAAAACAACGACCGAAAATCAGAAAATACATAATAACAGATGGGCATATGAATAATGAGCATCTATTATTATATTACAACCCGTTAATGCAATACAAAAGATAGCTGTCGAATCTGTCAAACAGAAGTTACTGCTATCTACTGAAGATAGTTATTTACAAGTAGGCCTAAGTTGTTTTACAATTAGTTGTGTTACTTTCAACCCCATATATAGATTCCGTTATTTTACTTTTAGACACTCTTTTGCATATCTGACAATACATCAATAAATCTCGTAGGAGTATCTGAAAACGCCACATTATGCATTGCAATAATAGGCAATTATTATACATCTTCGAAATGCATTAGTTAGTATAGGGAATTGTTTTCACTGAACGTTCCCGTATTAAATGAATGTCTTTATAAAAAGAAATATTGGGGTTGCCAATCCTATGGTCCACTGCCAAATACTGTGCAATTTGAGATACATGTGACATTTAGTTTTCGAGATATGATAGAAAAACCAAATTTAGATGATTTTTTTTGCAATCTGCGTATACAATCTTGGAAAAAAGTCCTTGGAACGCAAACGCTGAGCTGAGCACACGTGCTGGGTATTGTGTGCATGTATTGATACTTAGTGTCTTCTGTTATAAATGGAAATTGTTCAAATGAGATTTTTCCTTCCCCACCCCCCATCGATCAATGTTGGGACACTCTGGCAAGCTGCAGGAGCCACTGGCCTTGGTCAACATTGTACGGGGGAGTGGGGGTGACACTTTTCCGTTAATCACACGCAGGTGTTCCAAGACTTTTTTCCAGGATTGTATAAGAGGAATGCAAAATATTTGATCTAAATTTCGTTTTTCTATCATAAATCAAAAACCGAATGTCGTATGAATCTCATATTACACACGATTTGAGCAAACAATAGGGGCATCACAAATATTATAAAAATGATGATAGGGAATTAATTTTATTTAGGGAGTGGGCACTGAAAATAATTATTTATGTCATATTTAACTACAATTTGACCCGTTTCTTGATCCCGCGCGCAATAATCTAATGTTTATAAATCAATAAACAAAAGTATAAAGTTCTTGCTGAGAAATTAACATTTTCATACTTTTAATAATGTTATCACATTGCCTATTTGTTTGTTATTTGAAATATGAAACTATACATTTACACTTTCCACGCGACAAGCGTCTGCAGACGACAATCCAAAATTGCACAAAATGTTTCAAAAATGTCAAAATTATTGAATGTCATTTTACCAATATTTGGAATCACCTTGTGAAATGCATTCAAATAAGTACAAAAACGTGCCTATTATTTGTTCAGTTATCCTTGAGATAGACATAAAAGTTAGACAAATCTGTTTTGTACCGTGGTTAAACCAATAGCCGCGTTGAAAGTGTTAACATTTGCCGAGCATTAAACGTTTATTTGCAATACTATTCCTATCTATTGAAGATAGCTCATAACAGAAAAAAGGACAAAAAGTCACGCCATGAGAGCGACTCGAACCGACGCCAAGCAGGCTATATAAAGGGTGCCAACGAAAGCTCCTATCCACTAGGCCAAGCGGTCAGTGCTTACACAAGCGTGGATTTGTTTGATTATACATGTTATAGTAAAGCATTATTGCAAAGTATCACACACTTTACCAACACTTTACCATCAGTTTACCATTGGGACATTTTGCTTAAAATAGGCAATTAAACGTTTTTTCATACTGCCTTTGAGTTATCAAGATATGCATATGTGTTAGCTATACTAATCATGCATGTTGTTACTCCGAAATATAAGCCGCATGGGTCACATCTACGCATTTTGATAACAGTTTACCATTTAAAATGAAAACAAAATATGTATACTAATATTATACTATAGAAACGACGGTAAAGTGCTCAATGAACACGTGTTTCAAGGCAACACTTTACCATACACTTTACCATACACTTTACCATTACCGTCCCAACTCGTCTGATGATTACTTTGTGAATAAAGCTAAATTCATTTATCGCAGTGCTATTTTAATCAATAAATAAAATAAAATATACTACTTAAATGGTTTATTTATGTATTCACGTATATTATATATTACTTAAATGGTTTATGTATTCACTTATTTAGTTGTTTGGGTTGTTTTTGAGGATGAGATTGAACTGAAGGCCTATAGATGATATTATCGTCGTGCTTACTCATCTGACTCATTAGCTCAGTTGATAAGAGCGCTAGTCTATAACCATCCGGAGGTCCCGGGTTCAAATCCTGGATGTGCAATTTCTTTTACTGACTATCATTCATAATTTGTGGAGTAAGAAGAAACATTTACTCATCATCCAACCATGTCCAACTATTGTTTTTCCAATTATTTTCAAATATTTCCAAAAAATAAATACCAACAGTTTTGAAAAAAGGAGTAAGAAAAAAGTAATATTTGAAAAAATCCATAAAATACGGGTTTGTGAATAACATGTCGGGACAAAATACCAGCAATTTCAAAATGTTCAAAATAAATTCCAAAAACTGTAGGCAAAAACGCCCTCTGACAATTTGAGCCAAAAATGTTGGTTGATAATAATATGTGGACATGTAGAATTAAATCCAAATGTAGTTTTTTCAAAAATTCTTTTTAATAAAACAGCCAACAAAGTGTACGATATAGGCTTATGAACATTCGAGCAGAAAAAAAGTGTTTTGAAAAAAGGTGTTTTTCTTGCATTTTTTCTTGGTGACTATTGGGCCGGGGGATTCATCGTCCCTTTGCAACACAAGTGATGCAAAACAACGACCGAAAATCAGAAAATACATAATAACAGATGGGCATATGAATAATGAGCATCTATTATTATATTACAACCCGTTAATGCAATACAAAAGATAGCTGTCGAATCTGTCAAACAGAAGTTACTGCTATCTACTGAAGATAGTTATTTACAAGTAGGCCTAAGTTGTTTTACAATTAGTTGTGTTACTTTCAACCCCATATATAGATTCCGTTATTTTACTTTTAGACACTCTTTTGCATATCTGACAATACATCAATAAATCTCGTAGGAGTATCTGAAAACGCCACATTATGCATTGCAATAATAGGCAATTATTATACATCTTCGAAATGCATTAGTTAGTATAGGGAATTGTTTTCACTGAACGTTCCCGTATTAAATGAATGTCTTTATAAAAAGAAATATTGGGGTTGCCAATCCTATGGTCCACTGCCAAATACTGTGCAATTTGAGATACATGTGACATTTAGTTTTCGAGATATGATAGAAAAACCAAATTTAGATGATTTTTTTTGCAATCTGCGTATACAATCTTGGAAAAAAGTCCTTGGAACGCAAACGCTGAGCTGAGCACACGTGCTGGGTATTGTGTGCATGTATTGATACTTAGTGTCTTCTGTTATAAATGGAAATTGTTCAAATGAGATTTTTCCTTCCCCACCCCCCATCGATCAATGTTGGGACACTCTGGCAAGCTGCAGGAGCCACTGGCCTTGGTCAACATTGTACGGGGGAGTGGGGGTGACACTTTTCCGTTAATCACACGCAGGTGTTCCAAGACTTTTTTCCAGGATTGTATAAGAGGAATGCAAAATATTTGATCTAAATTTCGTTTTTCTATCATAAATCAAAAACCGAATGTCGTATGAATCTCATATTACACACGATTTGAGCAAACAATAGGGGCATCACAAATATTATAAAAATGATGATAGGGAATTAATTTTATTTAGGGAGTGGGCACTGAAAATAATTATTTATGTCATATTTAACTACAATTTGACCCGTTTCTTGATCCCGCGCGCAATAATCTAATGTTTATAAATCAATAAACAAAAGTATAAAGTTCTTGCTGAGAAATTAACATTTTCATACTTTTAATAATGTTATCACATTGCCTATTTGTTTGTTATTTGAAATATGAAACTATACATTTACACTTTCCACGCGACAAGCGTCTGCAGACGACAATCCAAAATTGCACAAAATGTTTCAAAAATGTCAAAATTATTGAATGTCATTTTACCAATATTTGGAATCACCTTGTGAAATGCATTCAAATAAGTACAAAAACGTGCCTATTATTTGTTCAGTTATCCTTGAGATAGACATAAAAGTTAGACAAATCTGTTTTGTACCGTGGTTAAACCAATAGCCGCGTTGAAAGTGTTAACATTTGCCGAGCATTAAACGTTTATTTGCAATACTATTCCTATCTATTGAAGATAGCTCATAACAGAAAAAAGGACAAAAAGTCACGCCATGAGAGCGACTCGAACCGACGCCAAGCAGGCTATATAAAGGGTGCCAACGAAAGCTCCTATCCACTAGGCCAAGCGGTCAGTGCTTACACAAGCGTGGATTTGTTTGATTATACATGTTATAGTAAAGCATTATTGCAAAGTATCACACACTTTACCAACACTTTACCATCAGTTTACCATTGGGACATTTTGCTTAAAATAGGCAATTAAACGTTTTTTCATACTGCCTTTGAGTTATCAAGATATGCATATGTGTTAGCTATACTAATCATGCATGTTGTTACTCCGAAATATAAGCCGCATGGGTCACATCTACGCATTTTGATAACAGTTTACCATTTAAAATGAAAACAAAATATGTATACTAATATTATACTATAGAAACGACGGTAAAGTGCTCAATGAACACGTGTTTCAAGGCAACACTTTACCATACACTTTACCATACACTTTACCATTACCGTCCCAACTCGTCTGATGATTACTTTGTGAATAAAGCTAAATTCATTTATCGCAGTGCTATTTTAATCAATAAATAAAATAAAATATACTACTTAAATGGTTTATTTATGTATTCACGTATATTATATATTACTTAAATGGTTTATGTATTCACTTATTTAGTTGTTTGGGTTGTTTTTGAGGATGAGATTGAACTGAAGGCCTATAGATGATATTATCGTCGTGCTTACTCATCTGACTCATTAGCTCAGTTGATAAGAGCGCTAGTCTATAACCATCCGGAGGTCCCGGGTTCAAATCCTGGATGTGCAATTTCTTTTACTGACTATCATTCATAATTTGTGGAGTAAGAAGAAACATTTACTCATCATCCAACCATGTCCAACTATTGTTTTTCCAATTATTTTCAAATATTTCCAAAAAATAAATACCAACAGTTTTGAAAAAAGGAGTAAGAAAAAAGTAATATTTGAAAAAATCCATAAAATACGGGTTTGTGAATAACATGTCGGGACAAAATACCAGCAATTTCAAAATGTTCAAAATAAATTCCAAAAACTGTAGGCAAAAACGCCCTCTGACAATTTGAGCCAAAAATGTTGGTTGATAATAATATGTGGACATGTAGAATTAAATCCAAATGTAGTTTTTTCAAAAATTCTTTTTAATAAAACAGCCAACAAAGTGTACGATATAGGCTTATGAACATTCGAGCAGAAAAAAAGTGTTTTGAAAAAAGGTGTTTTTCTTGCATTTTTTCTTGGTGACTATTGGGCCGGGGGATTCATCGTCCCTTTGCAACACAAGTGATGCAAAACAACGACCGAAAATCAGAAAATACATAATAACAGATGGGCATATGAATAATGAGCATCTATTATTATATTACAACCCGTTAATGCAATACAAAAGATAGCTGTCGAATCTGTCAAACAGAAGTTACTGCTATCTACTGAAGATAGTTATTTACAAGTAGGCCTAAGTTGTTTTACAATTAGTTGTGTTACTTTCAACCCCATATATAGATTCCGTTATTTTACTTTTAGACACTCTTTTGCATATCTGACAATACATCAATAAATCTCGTAGGAGTATCTGAAAACGCCACATTATGCATTGCAATAATAGGCAATTATTATACATCTTCGAAATGCATTAGTTAGTATAGGGAATTGTTTTCACTGAACGTTCCCGTATTAAATGAATGTCTTTATAAAAAGAAATATTGGGGTTGCCAATCCTATGGTCCACTGCCAAATACTGTGCAATTTGAGATACATGTGACATTTAGTTTTCGAGATATGATAGAAAAACCAAATTTAGATGATTTTTTTTGCAATCTGCGTATACAATCTTGGAAAAAAGTCCTTGGAACGCAAACGCTGAGCTGAGCACACGTGCTGGGTATTGTGTGCATGTATTGATACTTAGTGTCTTCTGTTATAAATGGAAATTGTTCAAATGAGATTTTTCCTTCCCCACCCCCCATCGATCAATGTTGGGACACTCTGGCAAGCTGCAGGAGCCACTGGCCTTGGTCAACATTGTACGGGGGAGTGGGGGTGACACTTTTCCGTTAATCACACGCAGGTGTTCCAAGACTTTTTTCCAGGATTGTATAAGAGGAATGCAAAATATTTGATCTAAATTTCGTTTTTCTATCATAAATCAAAAACCGAATGTCGTATGAATCTCATATTACACACGATTTGAGCAAACAATAGGGGCATCACAAATATTATAAAAATGATGATAGGGAATTAATTTTATTTAGGGAGTGGGCACTGAAAATAATTATTTATGTCATATTTAACTACAATTTGACCCGTTTCTTGATCCCGCGCGCAATAATCTAATGTTTATAAATCAATAAACAAAAGTATAAAGTTCTTGCTGAGAAATTAACATTTTCATACTTTTAATAATGTTATCACATTGCCTATTTGTTTGTTATTTGAAATATGAAACTATACATTTACACTTTCCACGCGACAAGCGTCTGCAGACGACAATCCAAAATTGCACAAAATGTTTCAAAAATGTCAAAATTATTGAATGTCATTTTACCAATATTTGGAATCACCTTGTGAAATGCATTCAAATAAGTACAAAAACGTGCCTATTATTTGTTCAGTTATCCTTGAGATAGACATAAAAGTTAGACAAATCTGTTTTGTACCGTGGTTAAACCAATAGCCGCGTTGAAAGTGTTAACATTTGCCGAGCATTAAACGTGTATTTGCAATACTATTCCTATCTATTGAAGATAGCTCATAACAGAAAAAAGGACAAAAAGTCACGCCATGAGAGCGACTCGAACCGACGCCAAGCAGGCTATATAAAGGGTGCCAACGAAAGCTCCTATCCACTAGGCCAAGCGGTCAGTGCTTACACAAGCGTGGATTTGTTTGATTATACATGTTATAGTAAAGCATTATTGCAAAGTATCACACACTTTACCAACACTTTACCATCAGTTTACCATTGGGACATTTTGCTTAAAATAGGCAATTAAACGTTTTTTCATACTGCCTTTGAGTTATCAAGATATGCATATGTGTTAGCTATACTAATCATGCATGTTGTTACTCCGAAATATAAGCCGCATGGGTCACATCTACGCATTTTGATAACAGTTTACCATTTAAAATGAAAACAAAATATGTATACTAATATTATACTATAGAAACGACGGTAAAGTGCTCAATGAACACGTGTTTCAAGGCAACACTTTACCATACACTTTACCATACACTTTACCATTACCGTCCCAACTCGTCTGATGATTACTTTGTGAATAAAGCTAAATTCATTTATCGCAGTGCTATTTTAATCAATAAATAAAATAAAATATACTACTTAAATGGTTTATTTATGTATTCACGTATATTATATATTACTTAAATGGTTTATGTATTCACTTATTTAGTTGTTTGGGTTGTTTTTGAGGATGAGATTGAACTGAAGGCCTATAGATGATATTATCGTCGTGCTTACTCATCTGACTCATTAGCTCAGTTGATAAGAGCGCTAGTCTATAACCATCCGGAGGTCCCGGGTTCAAATCCTGGATGTGCAATTTCTTTTACTGACTATCATTCATAATTTGTGGAGTAAGAAGAAACATTTACTCATCATCCAACCATGTCCAACTATTGTTTTTCCAATTATTTTCAAATATTTCCAAAAAATAAATACCAACAGTTTTGAAAAAAGGAGTAAGAAAAAAGTAATATTTGAAAAAATCCATAAAATACGGGTTTGTGAATAACATGTCGGGACAAAATACCAGCAATTTCAAAATGTTCAAAATAAATTCCAAAAACTGTAGGCAAAAACGCCCTCTGACAATTTGAGCCAAAAATGTTGGTTGATAATAATATGTGGACATGTAGAATTAAATCCAAATGTAGTTTTTTCAAAAATTCTTTTTAATAAAACAGCCAACAAAGTGTACGATATAGGCTTATGAACATTCGAGCAGAAAAAAAGTGTTTTGAAAAAAGGTGTTTTTCTTGCATTTTTTCTTGGTGACTATTGGGCCGGGGGATTCATCGTCCCTTTGCAACACAAGTGATGCAAAACAACGACCGAAAATCAGAAAATACATAATAACAGATGGGCATATGAATAATGAGCATCTATTATTATATTACAACCCGTTAATGCAATACAAAAGATAGCTGTCGAATCTGTCAAACAGAAGTTACTGCTATCTACTGAAGATAGTTATTTACAAGTAGGCCTAAGTTGTTTTACAATTAGTTGTGTTACTTTCAACCCCATATATAGATTCCGTTACTTTTACTTTTAGACACTCTTTTGCATATCTGACAATACATCAATAAATCTCGTAGGAGTATCTGAAAACGCCACATTATGCATTGCAATAATAGGCAATTATTATACATCTTCGAAATGCATTAGTTAGTATAGGGAATTGTTTTCACTGAACGTTCCCGTATTAAATGAATGTCTTTATAAAAAGAAATATTGGGGTTGCCAATCCTATGGTCCACTGCCAAATACTGTGCAATTTGAGATACATGTGACATTTAGTTTTCGAGATATGATAGAAAAACCAAATTTAGATGATTTTTTTTGCAATCTGCGTATACAATCTTGGAAAAAAGTCCTTGGAACGCAAACGCTGAGCTGAGCACACGTGCTGGGTATTGTGTGCATGTATTGATACTTAGTGTCTTCTGTTATAAATGGAAATTGTTCAAATGAGATTTTTCCTTCCCCACCCCCCATCGATCAATGTTGGGACACTCTGGCAAGCTGCAGGAGCCACTGGCCTTGGTCAACATTGTACGGGGGAGTGGGGGTGACACTTTTCCGTTAATCACACGCAGGTGTTCCAAGACTTTTTTCCAGGATTGTATAAGAGGAATGCAAAATATTTGATCTAAATTTCGTTTTTCTATCATAAATCAAAAACCGAATGTCGTATGAATCTCATATTACACACGATTTGAGCAAACAATAGGGGCATCACAAATATTATAAAAATGATGATAGGGAATTAATTTTATTTAGGGAGTGGGCACTGAAAATAATTATTTATGTCATATTTAACTACAATTTGACCCGTTTCTTGATCCCGCGCGCAATAATCTAATGTTTATAAATCAATAAACAAAAGTATAAAGTTCTTGCTGAGAAATTAACATTTTTATACTTTTAATAATGTTATCACATTGCCTATTTGTTTGTTATTTGAAATATGAAACTATACATTTACACTTTCCACGCGACAAGCGTCTGCAGACGACAATCCAAAATTGCACAAAATGTTTCAAAAATGTCAAAATTATTGAATGTCATTTTACCAATATTTGGAATCACCTTGTGAAATGCATTCAAATAAGTACAAAAACGTGCCTATTATTTGTTCAGTTATCCTTGAGATAGACATAAAAGTTAGACAAATCTGTTTTGTACCGTGGTTAAACCAATAGCCGCGTTGAAAGTGTTAACATTTGCCGAGCATTAAACGTTTATTTGCAATACTATTCCTATCTATTGAAGATAGCTCATAACAGAAAAAAGGACAAAAAGTCACGCCATGAGAGCGACTCGAACCGACGCCAAGCAGGCTATATAAAGGGTGCCAACGAAAGCTCCTATCCACTAGGCCAAGCGGTCAGTGCTTACACAAGCGTGGATTTGTTTGATTATACATGTTATAGTAAAGCATTATTGCAAAGTATCACACACTTTACCAACACTTTACCATCAGTTTACCATTGGGACATTTTGCTTAAAATAGGCAATTAAACGTTTTTTCATACTGCCTTTGAGTTATCAAGATATGCATATGTGTTAGCTATACTAATCATGCATGTTGTTACTCCGAAATATAAGCCGCATGGGTCACATCTACGCATTTTGATAACAGTTTACCATTTAAAATGAAAACAAAATATGTATACTAATATTATACTATAGAAACGACGGTAAAGTGCTCAATGAACACGTGTTTCAAGGCAACACTTTACCATACACTTTACCATACACTTTACCATTACCGTCCCAACTCGTCTGATGATTACTTTGTGAATAAAGCTAAATTCATTTATCGCAGTGCTATTTTAATCAATAAATAAAATAAAATATACTACTTAAATGGTTTATTTATGTATTCACGTATATTATATATTACTTAAATGGTTTATGTATTCACTTATTTAGTTGTTTGGGTTGTTTTTGAGGATGAGATTGAACTGAAGGCCTATAGATGATATTATCGTCGTGCTTACTCATCTGACTCATTAGCTCAGTTGATAAGAGCGCTAGTCTATAACCATCCGGAGGTCCCGGGTTCAAATCCTGGATGTGCAATTTCTTTTACTGACTATCATTCATAATTTGTGGAGTAAGAAGAAACATTTACTCATCATCCAACCATGTCCAACTATTGTTTTTCCAATTATTTTCAAATATTTCCAAAAAATAAATACCAACAGTTTTGAAAAAAGGAGTAAGAAAAAAGTAATATTTGAAAAAATCCATAAAATACGGGTTTGTGAATAACATGTCGGGACAAAATACCAGCAATTTCAAAATGTTCAAAATAAATTCCAAAAACTGTAGGCAAAAACGCCCTCTGACAATTTGAGCCAAAAATGTTGGTTGATAATAATATGTGGACATGTAGAATTAAATCCAAATGTAGTTTTTTCAAAAATTCTTTTTAATAAAACAGCCAACAAAGTGTACGTTATAGGCTTATGAACATTCGAGCAGAAAAAAAGTGTTTTGAAAAAAGGTGTTTTTCTTGCATTTTTTCTTGGTGACTATTGGGCCGGGGGATTCATCGTCCCTTTGCAACACAAGTGATGCAAAACAACGACCGAAAATCAGAAAATACATAATAACAGATGGGCATATGAATAATGAGCATCTATTATTATATTACAACCCGTTAATGCAATACAAAAGATAGCTGTCGAATCTGTCAAACAGAAGTTACTGCTATCTACTGAAGATAGTTATTTACAAGTAGGCCTAAGTTGTTTTACAATTAGTTGTGTTACTTTCAACCCCATATATAGATTCCGTTACTTTTACTTTTAGACACTCTTTTGCATATCTGACAATACATCAATAAATCTCGTAGGAGTATCTGAAAACGCCACATTATGCATTGCAATAATAGGCAATTATTATACATCTTCGAAATGCATTAGTTAGTATAGGGAATTGTTTTCACTGAACGTTCCCGTATTAAATGAATGTCTTTATAAAAAGAAATATTGGGGTTGCCAAGCCTATGGTCCACTGCCAAATACTGTGCAATTTGAGATACATGTGACATTTAGTTTTCGAGATATGATAGAAAAACCAAATTTAGATGATTTTTTTTGCAATCTGCGTATACATGTATAAGAGGAATGCAAAATATTTGATCTAAATTTCGTTTTTCTATCATAAATCAAAAACCGAATGTCGTATGAATCTCATATTGCACACGATTTGAGCAAACAATAGGGGCATCACAAATATTATAAAAATGATGATAGGGAATTAATTTTATTTAGGGAGTGGGCACTGAAAATTATTATTTATGTCATATTTAACTACAATTTGACCCGTTTCTTGATCCCGCGCGCAATAATCTAATGTTTATAAATCAATAAACAAAAGTATAAAGTTCTTGCTGAGAAATTAACATTTTTATACTTTTAATAATGTTATCACATTGCCTATTTGTTTGTTATTTGAAATATGAAACTATACATTTACACTTTCCACGCGACAAGCGTCTGCAGACGACAATCCAAAATTGCACAAAATGTTTGAAAAATGTCAAAATTATTGAATGTCATTTTACCAATATTTGGAATCACCTTGTGAAATGCATTCAAATAAGTACAAAAACGTGCCTATTATTTGTTCAGTTATCCTTGAGATAGACATAAAAGTTAGACAAATCTGTTTTGTACCGTGGTTAAACCAATAGCCGCGTTGAAAGTGTTAACATTTGCCGAGCATTAAACGTTTATTTGCAATACTATTCCTATCTATTGAAGATAGCTCATAACAGAAAAAAGGACAAAAAGTCACGCCATGAGATCGACTCGAACCGACGCCAAGCAGGCTATATAAAGGGTGCCAACGAAAGCTCCTATCCACTAGGCCAAGCGGTCAGTGCTTACACAAGCGTGGATTTGTTTGATTATACATGTTATAGTAAAGCATTATTGCAAAGTATCACACACTTTACCAACACTTTACCATCAGTTTACCATTGGGACATTTTGCTTAAAATAGGCAATTAAACGTTTTTTCATACTGCCTTTGAGTTATCAAGATATGCATATGTGTTAGCTATACTAATCATGCATGTTGTTACTCCAAAATATAAGCCGCATGGGTCACATCTACGCATTTTGATAACAGTTTACCATTTAAAATGAAAACAAAATATGTATACTAATATTATACTATAGAAACGACGGTAAAGTGCTCAATGAACACGTGTTTCAAGGCAACACTTTACCATACACTTTACCATTACCGTCCCAACTCGTCTGATGATTACTTTGTGAATAAAGCTAAATTCATTTATCGCAGTGCTATTTTAATCAATAAATAAAATAAAATATACTACTTAAATGGTTTATTTATGTATTCACGTATATTATATATTACTTAAATGGTTTATGTATTCACTTATTTAGTTGTTTGGGTTGTTTTTGAGGATGAGATTGAACTGAAGGCCTATAGATGATATTATCGTCGTGCTTACTCATCTGACTCATTAGCTCAGTTGATAATAGCGCTAGTCTATAACCATCCGGAGGTCCCGGGTTCAAATCCTGGATGTGCAATTTCTTTTACTGACTATCATTCATAATTTGTGGAGTAAGAAGAAACATTTACTCATCATCCAACCATGTCCAACTATTGTTTTTCCAATTATTTTCAAATATTTCCAAAAAATAAATACCAACAGTTTTGAAAAAAGGAGTAAGAAAAAAGTAATATTTGAAAAAATCCATAAAATACGGGTTTGTGAATAACATGTCGGGACAAAATACCAGCAATTTCAAAATGTTCAAAATAAATTCCAAAAACTGTAGGCAAAAACGCCCTCTGACAATTTGAGCCAAAAATGTTGGTTGATAATAATATGTGGACATGTAGAATTAAATCCAAATGTAGTTTTTTCAAAAATTCTTTTTAATAAAACAGCCAACAAAGTGTACGTTATAGGCTTATGAACATTCGAGCAGAAAAAAAGTGTTTTGAAAAAAGGTGTTTTTCTTGCATTTTTTCTTGGTGACTATTGGGCCGGGGGATTCATCGTCACTTTGCAACACAAGTGATGCAAAACAACGACCGAAAATCAGAAAATACATAATAACAGATGGGCATATGAATAATGAGCATCTATTATTATATTACAACCCGTTAATGCAATACAAAAGATAGCTGTCGAATCTGTCAAACAGAAGTTACTGCTATCTACTGAAGATAGTTATTTACAAGTAGGCCTAAGTTGTTTTACAATTAGTTGTGTTACTTTCAACCCCATATATAGATTCCGTTACTTTTACTTTTAGACACTCTTTTGCATATCTGACAATACATCAATAAATCTCGTAGGAGTATCTGAAAACGCCACATTATGCATTGCAATAATAGGCAATTATTATACATCTTCGAAATGCATTAGTTAGTATAGGGAATTGTTTTCACTGAACGTTCCCGTATTAAATGAATGTCTTTATAAAAAGAAATATTGGGGTTGCCAAGCCTATGGTCCACTGCCAAATACTGTGCAATTTGAGATACATGTGACATTTAGTTTTCGAGATATGATAGAAAAACCAAATTTAGATGATTTTTTTTGCAATCTGCGTATACATGTATAAGAGGAATGCAAAATATTTGATCTAAATTTCGTTTTTCTATCATAAATCAAAAACCGAATGTCGTATGAATCTCATATTGCACACGATTTGAGCAAACAATAGGGGCATCACAAATATTATAAAAATGATGATAGGGAATTAATTTTATTTAGGGAGTGGGCACTGAAAATAATTATTAATGTCATATTTAACTACAATTTGACCCGTTTCTTGATCCCGCGCGCAATAATCTAATGTTTATAAATCAATAAACAAAAGTATAAAGTTCTTGCTGAGAAATTAACATTTTTATACTTTTAATAATGTTATCACATTGCCTATTTGTTTGTTATTTGAAATATGAAACTATACATTTACACTTTCCACGCGACAAGCGTCTGCAGACGACAATCCAAAATTGCACAAAATGTTTCAAAAATGTCAAAATTATTGAATGTCATTTTACCAATATTTGGAATCACCTTGTGAAATGCATTCAAATAAGTACAAAAACGTGCCTATTATTTGTTCAGTTATCCTTGAGATAGACATAAAAGTTAGACAAATCTGTTTTGTACCGTGGTTAAACCAATAGCCGCGTTGAAAGTGTTAACATTTGCCGAGCATTAAACGTTTATTTGCAATACTATTCCTATCTATTGAAGATAGCTCATAACAGAAAAAAGGACAAAAAGTCACGCCATGAGAGCGACTCGAACCGACGCCAAGCAGGCTATATAAAGGGTGCCAACGAAAGCTCCTATCCACTAGGCCAAGCGGTCAGTGCTTACACAAGCGTGGATTTGTTTGATTATACATGTTATAGTAAAGCATTATTGCAAAGTATCACACACTTTACCAACACTTTACCATCAGTTTACCATTGGGACATTTTGCTTAAAATAGGCAATTAAACGTTTTTTCATACTGCCTTTGAGTTATCAAGATATGCATATGTGTTAGCTATACTAATCATGCATGTTGTTACTCCGAAATATAAGCCGCATGGGTCACATCTACGCATTTTGATAACAGTTTACCATTTAAAATGAAAACAAAATATGTATACTAATATTATACTATAGAAACGACGGTAAAGTGCTCAATGAACACGTGTTTCAAGGCAACACTTTACCATACACTTTACCATACACTTTACCATTACCGTCCCAACTCGTCTGATGATTACTTTGTGAATAAAGCTAAATTCATTTATCGCAGTGCTATTTTAATCAATAAATAAAATAAAATATACTACTTAAATGGTTTATTTATGTATTCACGTATATTATATATTACTTAAATGGTTTATGTATTCACTTATTTAGTTGTTTGGGTTGTTTTTGAGGATGAGATTGAACTGAAGGCCTATAGATGATATTATCGTCGTGCTTACTCATCTGACTCATTAGCTCAGTTGATAAGAGCGCTAGTCTATAACCATCCGGAGGTCCCGGGTTCAAATCCTGGATGTGCAATTTCTTTTACTGACTATCATTCATAATTTGTGGAGTAAGAAGAAACATTTACTCATCATCCAACCATGTCCAACTATTGTTTTTCCAATTATTTTCAAATATTTCCAAAAAATGAATACCAACAGTTTTGAAAAGAGGAGTAAGAAAAAAGTAATATTTGAAAAAATCCATAAAATACGGGTTTGTGAATAACATGTCGGGACAAAATACCAGCAATTTCAAAATGTTCAAAATAAATTCCAAAAACTGTAGGCAAAAACGCCCTCTGACAATTTGAGCCAAAAATGTTGGTTGATAATAATATGTGGACATGTAGAATTAAATCCAAATGTAGTTTTTTCAAAAATTCTTTTTAATAAAACAGCCAACAAAGTGTACGTTATAGGCTTATGAACATTCGAGCAGAAAAAAAGTGTTTTGAAAAAAGGTGTTTTTCTTGCATTTTTTCTTGGTGACTATTGGGCCGGGGGATTCATCGTCCCTTTGCAACACAAGTGATGCAAAACAACGACCGAAAATCAGAAAATACATAATAACAGATGGGCATATGAATAATGAGCATCTATTATTATATTACAACCCGTTAATGCAATACAAAAGATAGCTGTCGAATCTGTCAAACAGAAGTTACTGCTATCTACTGAAGATAGTTATTTACAAGTAGGCCTAAGTTGTTTTACAATTAGTTGTGTTACTTTCAACCCCATATATAGATTCCGTTACTTTTACTTTTAGACACTCTTTTGCATATCTGACAATACATCAATAAATCTCGTAGGAGTATCTGAAAACGCCACATTATGCATTGCAATAATAGGCAATTATTATACATCTTCGAAATGCATTAGTTAGTATAGGGAATTGTTTTCACTGAACGTTCCCGTATTAAATGAATGTCTTTATAAAAAGAAATATTGGGGTTGCCAAGCCTATGGTCCACTGCCAAGTACTGTGCAATTTGAGATACATGGGACATTTAGTTTTCGAGATATGATAGAAAAACCAAATTTAGATGATTTTTTTTGCAATCTGCGTATACAATCTTGGAAAAAAGTCCTTGGAACGCAAACGCTGAGCTGAGCACACGTGCTGGGTATTGTGTGCATGTATTGATACTTAGTGTCTTCTGTTATAAATGGAAATTGTTCAAATGAGATTTTTCCTTCCCCACCCCCCATCGATCAATGTTGGGACACTCTGGCAAGCTGCAGGAGCCACTGGCCTTGGTCAACATTGTACGGGGGAGTGGGGGTGACACTTTTCCGTTAATCACACGCACGTGTTCCAAGACTTTTTTCCAGGATTGTAGATGCCAAGTGCAGTCACCATGACAGTGCCAGTGTTTATTCAACAACTACTGTTCATAGGAATATGTTTAATCGGTAAGAAACCATGTTATTCTGTGGAAATCCAACAGTAAAAGTAATAGGGGCAAGCAAAGTATTGTATTCTCAAACGTTGAGAAGTTGAAGCCAGGTTACACTGTCGGTGTACTTCTCAGTTGTCTGTCTTTGAGTAACATTGGCTATCACCGACACTAATCATTCCATAAAATGGGACGCCACCGGCGCACCTCAATGATTGTAAATGACATGGTGGCTCCGTAAAGCCATTTGGTTAAGCTGCCGGGGGAAATGATAACAATACAAATTTGGTTTAAAAACCAGTGTAATAAAAAAACTGAATACACATCCATAAAGATGAAATAAAATCCAATTTTCCGATTAAGATGCAAGTAGAAGTTCGAATACTATAATTAAACAAGCTCATACAATGATAGGGTTGCTTATTGGCATAGACCTTCATTCATCATGTGAATATCATGTCAATGTTCACGATTTGTAATACTTTTAATAATTATTCAACCGTTCTGCATAATAGACATAATGCAATATTGATTCAAATAATAACATGTATGATATTGTAATTATTTTCAATTGAACATCTACATTGTGGGAGTCAAACTATCAAGATGAAATTATTGGTCAAATAATCTATTTTGAGCACATGAACTTAAGGCAATGAGTTCATTAATTTCCATTAACAACTGTCTTTTAGACAACTGGTGGCTGCAGCACTCACACAGTACAGTTTTAAAAATCTGCCATCTTGGATTTGTAGCAATAGCAGTCTCTTACACATATCCTGATTATGACACTATTGGCCTATACTATTCAATGAACGCAAGTCACATACTGTTCATGCTGTGCTATCAATGATTACTACAGGTACATACCACCAGAGTAGTGATACATTACTCTAGTAATACGGGAAAATATTAATTGGGGCATTAACCAATCACAATGCAGCGGTCATGGCTACTAACTGATACAGTGTCATATAGTATTAATGACGGGAAACAAACAATACAAATGAAAATGCAATACATTTTCTGAGCTTTTCTGAATACAACTCAATGCTTTTCAATATTGATTAAAAGTCATCAAAGATTGAATAAGAGAGGTCATCACTTGCTTCAGGTCACAAATCAAATGTGTGGTCTTCAAGGTTAATTATTTGTTTAGGCACCTTGCACAAATTGGTTGGTCATCTATGTCGATTTATACATTTACTAGGATAGCTGCGATTTATAAGAATGTTGATATTTATATATGGATTCATTCACAAATTAACTAACACATTCATAAGATCTACACGAGGGACTCCAAATTAACAATTTCCAAACATTGGTGATAAACTCAACTTCTGACAAATTTAGGGCTACCTTCTTGGAGTGTTTCTTCTAAAATTGTCACACCACTAAATAATCCCCCAATACTTTATGTGCTTTAAAGAGATCAAATTAAAGTCTGATATTCTCAGCTATTGAGCGACAGGTTTGTTAAAATCATTGTATTCGTTGAAGATACTAATGTTTTCTATCCATTTTGTATGTATTTTATTCCGCGACTAGACGTCGAAGACAAGTCCACTCTCCGTATCGATGTCCGGTAGCTACGTTCGGTGCATTTGTTCTTAAAAAGAGGTGAAACAGGAAAAGTTGTGTCAAATATTATAAGAAAATAACAGGGTTATAGTCTACAAATTACAAATAACACAGATTTACTTTTATATTAAGAATACTAAATAACCTGTCTGCACATTCAAATTAATAGTGCTATACAAACACTCTTTTTTGGGGTGAAAATAATGTACATGAGATGTACTTTGTCCCTATTTGGACCCTGTAGAGCCAGTACTGCAATATAGTTTTGAATATTTGAAAGAGAAAAACATTATAAATATTGTTATTTATATTTTTCACTTTCAGTACTGCGTGATTACCTGACACGGTAAGCATTGTTTTCTTTTTGATGATATCGAATCTCCTCTTAAATGTTAAGAAATGAAGAAATATAGGTATATAAATGAAAACAGATGATACAATTGTAAAGGAGATTACACTGTTAAACTAAGCATTTAATCAAATACAATTATTTTGCTAATGATGGATAGTGTTAACAGTTTTCTTTGATTTTGTTTGTTAAGCATGGATCCTTGCTAGTAGTGTATACTTAACGATTCTTATCTGTGAACTGAAGAAATGTTATCTGGAATGATCCACAAAATTAATTTTACAACACAACAATGGGATGTTTCACTTGGATGTTATCTTGGAGGCAAACTGAAAATTGACCAAAAATGGCTATGAAAATGGTACCCTATTTGACGGCACATCCCCGTGACCTCATGGGGGGGGGGGGGGGGGGGGGGGGGGTTCTCACATTGATATGGTATACGTATATGTGCCTGCCTTTTGGGGTGCCTTTTCGCAAAAATTGGTATAGCGATGGGGTGGTTTTCATCAATTGGGACCAAAGCGCCCAATTGGCATAAATTGGGTGTATTTTGAGGCATTTTTTTAAAAAAGCGCCCCAATTTGTGCAACATTGGGTGCTTTTCTAACAAAATTGGTATATTGATGGGTGGGAAATTGGCCATAAATAGGTATAGAGAAAGGCACATTTTCGAAGTGCGGCAGGCACATCCACGTACGATTTTGGCGAAAGTAACCCCCGGGGTAGCTCAACGGTATATTCTATGTGTTAGCTCAAAATATGTTACCTCTCCCGTAAACGTATAATTATTGAGGAAATGACACTCCAAAATGAAAGGTGGGGTCCGATTTAGTACCAGGCTGCATAGATCTTCAATATATGCGCAAAGTAGTTGAACAGAACCCTGCTACTGTGTCCCGGTAGTGTGTGGCAATTTTTGTTGTTTACATGTAATTCGCTTCCCTTACGGGTACTGGAATACAATAGGTAATGACAACCAAGTTAACATGATGCCGGGTATAAGGTAAATGGCCGTGTAGCAAGTGTTCTTTGTTATTTTTTTTATTTTCCTTCACAGGGTTGAAGAAGACGGACAAAAAAGAGGTAATTATATCGTACCATGTTGTTGTTAATATTTAGCATTCTTATAAATATTAAATAATCATAATAGGTATTATTGGCTATAAATTCATTAAGCTGACCTGTATCTCTGTATCACATAAAAGATCCTGCGATATGTTAAATCAGCATGGAATTGTTGGAGATATCATGTGAGACGCGAGCGATTGTAACGTTTCATACAATATTAAGCATGATTATAGTGTAATAGACGATTTATAAAAAGTAGAAAGAGATGTGGATGGCAATACGACCATTGTACGAGCGACCAATTGTATTTTTTAATTATTCTTATACCAGGTATTCAATTGGGACCAATCAGTAATACGTATTTCAACGTGAATGAGACATTTGCAATTCCAAGAGACAACTTGCAGATAATCAGGGAACTTGGTAGAGGGCAATTTGGACGTGTAATGCTTGCAGAAGCTACAGGGAAAGATGGCAGTCTTATAGAAGTCGCGGTAAAGACTTTAAAAGGTATTGGGGCAATATTATACGGTATATCATAGTGCACAAAGACGTCGATTATACCAAATGTTCTGAAACAAAGTATGTAATAATTAACTAATTCAATAATTGAACTCCTAAAATGTATAGAGATAGGGTTGCATTGAGAGGGTAAGCAGGTAAGAAGAAGTTCCATCAACATAGCACCCACTTATACTGGACTTTGATGACTACTCAGCTGCGTTCTTTCAGCGTATGAAAAAGGCTGCCAAGAGATTGTTATTGACACACTTTGTAAAGATGTGTACATGTACACCTTAAAATGGGTTGCCGTTCAATATATATACCGAAGCTTCTGCTACCGGGGAACAGTGTCTGACTCTTTGTTCCCGCCGTTTGTTCTAGCTTCTGATATAGTAACAAGCTCTTTTATACCGATGTACGATCTCTCTCATTCTTTTGAATTTGGCTTTAAACATAGCAAAACCCTCTGTTGTACCAAATCGCTTTGAATGATCTGATCTGCTACAGTGTTTGCAAACCAGGTGACTACCAAATTCAACCTAAACATTCTTGCACCAGTGTTTGTGGCTGTAAGTACTAACATGATTCAGCAACCAACCCGCTGAAGGTGCCAGTACACCAAACCAAAATCAAACTCTGATTCAGAAACAGCTACTCAATGTTATTGTTAACGGTATATTAATGAAACAATGGCACTTTGTTAGGAATTGCAATAGAACTTGATTTATAAGGGTTTCCCAGACTGGATTATTTAGGAGTTGAACCTTTCTCTTAACTATGATTTTATAGATGCTTATCATACCTATAATTCGGAGACTTGCTCAACATTTTTTGAATAACAATAGAATTGAACAAGAATTGTGTTTTTATGCCTGTCCAAAATTAGTCATACCCCATACCAAATCTCAGGGATGAGGCCATTTGTTGTGATAATACACATGTTGTTGACATTCCAAATGTTCTTTATATTGTGCGATAGGCTTTATATTGCCATGCAATAATTCTATGATATGTGCATACAATGTGGATGCATTACAAATGTGTCCTATTGAATGTACAGTGTGGGATATTATAGGACAACACTCTAGCTCTTTTTCAGCATGGCGAAGAAGACCAAAGAACTCAGTGAGGACCTTTGTGTGTGCATATTATGAATGCTCACAAATAGGGGAGAGGCTACAAAGCTATTTCGAAGCAATTCCAATTGCCAGATTCCACCATACAAAGCATAATTAGGAAGAACAAGACATTCAACTCAGTTAAAAACCTTGAAGGACACGGTCGGAAGCCAACGGTGTCCCCTTGTTTGACAAGAAAAGTATGGTGATAGGCCAAGAGCAATCCACAGATCACCGTCAATGCTCTCCTGAACAACCTTGGTGATTCTTGGACCAAGATATCAAGGCAGACACTCCAGCGGACATATATATTCCCTATATGTGTGCTGCCGCGGCAAAAGGGTGCAGTTGTCGGTAAAATGCATATTGAATGAATTATAAGTATATATCTATTAGTGTTATTTGACAATGATAGTGACATTTGATGTAAATGCTCTCTAACAAGTCTTTACAAATTGGAAAATTTTCAAACACGACTTTCTCAAACCGCTGTTTTTCGTGATGTGCCGGTATGTCAGAACAGCGACGATATGATGAAATCACTGTGTGTATTTTTAATAATATATTTTCTTGGATTGAATGTTTGATACTAACATAATTTCTATATAATTAATACGCTGTTACTAAAATGAATATTGTCTAAAGTACTTTTAAGTTTGCCGCCACTATGATTATGCTAATTCCTCAGGTCAAGTAAAAGGTATACTATCATCTGAAAACAAAGAGAAGATGTTTAAAAATACAGAATTATCGTCTTTATTGATATAACCTTGCCTAAATAATTTAATTAGAAAGTATTTTTTCAACAGCGGCCTTTTTGAAATACTAGATGGCGCTACTAATTTGAGGAATCATAATTATATGTATTGATAATTATATAATTTCAAGGATTTCCATGTTTGATACTAATATAAGGTCGCTTTAATGCACTGTTTAAGGCAATGCATATTGTCTAAATATACTCAAATAGCCGCCATCTTGATATGCTAATTTCTCAGAGCACCCACACCTACATGTTTGGCATCATCACTTTTTACGAAGTAAAAGGTATATGCTATCATTATAAAACCAACGAGACAGTGTTTTAAAATGTGATCACTGGGGGTCACAATGTATGCTCCACTAATAGTTATATTCAGTTAAAGTAATATTGACTCTGTTACAGATAACGCGCCGCAATCTGACAGACAGGGCCTTCTTCGTGAATTTGATGTAATGAAAAAGCTGAAATCTCATCCAAATGTAATCGGTCTCATAGGTTGCTGCATCGAAAAAGGTATGGGCTTCTATTATTAGTAGTATTTTTTTTTTTGAACCCGAAACAAACCGTTTGGCTTCTTTTTAGATTGTAATAAGTGTTCTCAATGGAATCTATCATAGGGATAAATCGGTAAAAAATGTCTAATGTTCAATCGAATAAAATGAATATTTGATATTTTTACCGATTTGCGTCTATACGTCCGAAAGATTGAAAAACAAATCTCGTAATCTAAGAGAGTTATAACTTTAATGAATATAATAATAATCACTTCACTGCTTAGTAAATTCAGGTGGAAAATTGTGAGTGGCCATAGTAGTATAAACAAAACGTTTAAAATAATACGTATACGGTAACACGTAGAACGTATAAGGTTAGACGTCTATTCTTAGACGCCTAAACTAACTTTCTCGCTTTATTCCGTTAACAATTTTTTTTCTGTTTCGATCATTTTTCTACGATCACTACAAAAAAAGTTATGAGTGAATGATGATTGTGATGTCACCAAAAGCTACAAAACAAGAAATCATGAAAACAGGCCAAAAAAGATACATAACTCAATATAATACCATTATAAGGTTAATAATAAAAGTGACTTAAGTAAGTTTGTCAAGGTGAAATTTCATGAAAGATGATGACACAAAGTACTGGAAACTAATTTTCTTTAAAAAAATCTTAAAAAAAGAGAAAACAATATTTATTTTTTTATTTTTTTATTTTTTCTATTTTACCCATAATCCCTAGTTCACATTTTGCGACATCCGACGGGTTTTCTCAGATCGCATCACAATTGTGACACTTTGGATTTAATATTTGCGAACAAGTATTTATCAAACAACCCGGGGGAGTGGAGGGTGATGGAGGTTGAAAAAAACAACATATTGGATATCCTACACACTTACGCTTTTTACGGAATCAACACTATCTTGTAATCTGAATTTGCTCATCTCCGACGTCTAAGATGTTATCTTAGACGTCTAGCCTTACACGTTCTACGTGTCACCTAAGACGCGTTATTTTACACGTTTTGTTATTTTAATGTTTGATGCATCGATACTGCTTGGATGCTCAAGTAGCACATTTTCTTATGTAAATAATAGGTGATGCGTGAATTCAAAACCGCATTAATTCAAAGGTATAGCTGCTGAAAAAAGCACATTCATTTTATGGATACGCTATGCATTATTTTACCCTACATCGAGATTTGATGTAAATAAATGATATATAACTGTTCTCCAGATTCCTTTCTACGTTGTATTGTAAATAATGTTTAATTCTAATATAACCGGGTTTTTTTAAAATTTGTATTAATGTTGATAGACCCGATATATATCATAGTGGAGTTCATGTCAAATGGCAACCTGAAAGATTTTCTAAACAGCAATCGTCAAACTCAAGAAAATGCCACGGTTAAACTTACCAAGGTCAATCTGATATCATTTGCCAAACAAATAGCAGATGGTATGCAATGTATAGCATCTAATCAGGTGAGAGCATTTAATTTACCAACAAGGTGTAAGTGAAGAGAACAATTGAAGAGAACATTCTTGGCTATAAACTGCCGCTCATCAATCAACACTTTGACATGTTGTTTCCTTAAAACCACATCATTAAGATGTTAATAACCCTAACCCCAGTTTAGGATTTTTGACCGGGATCACAATTTTCGAGGAAAAAACACCAACTAAATCTCCGGGAACCTGCCGGGATTCGGTCCGGGGACCCTCCGTTCTCAAGCCCCACCTTCCAACCACTAAGCCACGGCCCTCAGCTACACATTCGTGCAGTATACTGCACTCATTATATAGGCTCGGTTGACTACGTCATCGAAAACCGACGGCGCATGCGTTTGGAGAGGGACTTTGGATTAGCATTTTTTAGCACTCAGGGGGGTTAGGGTTAAGAAACAAGGATTATGTTTATAGTTCATTGGTATACAATTGTGGTTTCTAGTAAAGTTTCTCTTTCATCTATACATTGTCCCTAGGGTCAATGACCATAATATGTCACAAGGTGTTTACGTTGAAACTTCCATGGCTGTACGTATATCAATATTATGGCAATCTGTTTGTTCTCAGTGTATCCACCGCGATTTGGCCGCCAGAAATATTCTTGTCGGGGGAGATCTTGTCTGCAAGGTATCTGACTTTGGATTAGCGCGTGATATTATGAATATTCGGATATATGAACGACAATCTGACGTAAGTACCGTTACATACAAGGTGTATTCCATACTTCTTTGATTCAAAAAAATGGTTTTCAAAAAGTTGTTTTCCTGTTTGTTGAAAATGTTATGAAGTGAGCTTGCTGAGAAACCGGACTGAGAAATGGCGACAGAAAAGAAGAAAAAAAATGTGGAAACGCTGAGCAGTCATTATGTGATTAGAAGACTTCAGGTTGAAAGAAAATAAAATAAAATAAAATTCAGTGTTGTCTAAACGACATATTACAAGCAAAATAGGTTAGAAGTGTTGTTTGTCTTCATGATTGCTTATTTCTTTAATGTTGTTAAACCAAATAACAAATACAAATTCACAGGAATGTTGCACAATAATAGTACTTTACTTTTTGCAATGACCTTTAATATACTGTGGTAGTATCAGCACAAAACTATCCTTAAGGCGACAGAGAACAATGCGTTTTATTCCGTCTTTTGTTCGTTAGGGCGAAATATATTGTTTACAATGACGTTAAGGCGACATTTTAAACAAGAATTTCGTTTTAAGTGAGAAAAAAAATGATGATTATTGTTATTATTAGTATTATTATTATAAACCCGCTTATTAAGCGCACTCCTTCGCAAAACCCCTGTGCACTGAACAAAAAGTACAAAATATAAATAAAGATACAAAACATTAACAAAATCCATGTAAAAGTACTACTACTACTACTACTAATAATAATAATAATTTAAATCACTTTTACTACCTATACGGCCGAGTGCACCAATGACGGGTAGCTGAAGAATAGCGCTACCTCGCTAGTAACTGAGGCGTAACCCAAAATGTTGAGAGCGCCAATGCGGGGTAAGCTACTAGGCTAGTAACTGGCGGGTAATTTACGCTAAATGTTATACCTGACTGGACCCAAGAGTAAGTTGGGGCATAACATTTTATGCCACAAGTCAGTCGATTCTAGCAGTAGCGTAAACTTGTTGTGAACATTGGAGGGGATGATTCGCTGATGCTGAAGAACCAATTGCGCTTGCATGCCCAGGAGGTGTCTATTTGAAGTGGAATGTGACCCCTCATAACCTGAAAGATTTTATATTTTTGAAAATTCATTCATGCAATTTAGTGATTTATTTAGTCAAAATTTAGATCAACTCCTTTTGCCCATTCAAACACTAATCGCACCGACTTTGGGTCATATTTTGACCAAAATTAACTAATTGTCCAAGGATCTTAAATAATGACTAAATAAATAAACTTATTATTGTTTTTATTAAATAAAAACTGATAAAGCCCAGTTTCAACATTATTATGAATGGAAGGGTAGAACTAGAAGAACGAGAAAAAAAGCATATCGTGCCGTGCGTGGTCTGGGGATCAAACCGGGGTTCCGCGGTTCTCAAGCAAAGGACAAGGTGTCCACGCCACGGAAGTATTTGTGTTAAGAGATGTGTTATAATCATATATAATTGTTTCCATCGGGTGCTTGTGTTTGTCATTAAAATTGTGCTTTTTGGTGCAATATTTGTATGTGCCCCTCGCCCAAAATATGTTTGTAATGTCATGATAGTCCTTATTTTTGAAAAAGCGGTAAACAAACTTCGAAATTGTTGGCCATAAAATGGCATCATATTTTTCGGATCGCAGGCCGACTCCACGTGATTCTTGATTTACACTCACCTATGACCTAGCGAGTGACGACACGTTTTTAATATTACGGAGGACAATTCACGTCAGAATTTACAGTAAACTATAGGTTAACACTTGGCATATGCGCCAATTAATTTTGTAAGGGGACGATGCTGATTAATATGGATATTTACCTCGCTAGTTGCTATTCTGGTGTTACTCGCCAGTTATGTTCTAAGAATTACATCGTTAGTAAGTTATGCTACAGTTAGAGCATAACTACTAGGGAGGTAGCTTACCTCCCTATTAAGTTACCCGTCATTGGTGCACTCGGCCGGTTGTGTTTAAAACATATCCTGAGATTCATTTATAATATCGAGGCTTGTGACACATAAATATGCTTTATCATTTTTATTTATTCATATTTTTCATCAATTATAACTTTAATGTTACCGGGTTCACGGTATGTACGTTTTTTTAAAACTACAGACGCCACTGCCCATTCGGTGGTTGGCTCTTGAGACTTTGGTTGATGACGTGTGTTCTCAAAAAAGTGATGTGTGGTCCTTTGGAATATTACTGTGGGAGATCGTTACATTTGGTTAGTATCTTTGAGTTAATAATATGTCCCCAGATAAGGGAGATTATACCAACATCCTATGGTCTTTAAATATATTTTTGTCCATGTTATTATGATATTCTACGCTTTTCAAGCTTTTCCAGGGTAATAAATCTTCCTCTCCAACACCATTTACACGCCACGTTTTTATTGCTGTTGGCGGTCTCATTCCTTGGATATAATTTGTTGTGTTAAGAAATTCAAACTTTGAACTTCATGTTGTTAAAAGAACTAGTGATATTTAAGATTTTGTGAAATCAAACGTTCAACTCTCGAGAAAAGTAACGATATAGTAACCCTAGAGAAGATTTTAGTTAAAACAAAATATGTGGCAAGACTGTAGACGACTGCCTTTTGCCGATTAACAAGGTCGCCTGGATCTTCGATTTTTTGGGTGGAACTATTAGCCCAAAGTGCAGATTTTTTTGTCAAGAAATTCAAAATTTGATATGAAATTTGTTTTAATAACTACTACTATTTAAGATTTTGTAAAATTGAAAGTTCAAACTTCGAGAAACGTCACGATATAGTAATCCTAGAGCATATTTTAGTTTTAACAAGTAACCAAGTGGGGGCTGAAAATCAATATGTGCCAAAACATGTGACAAGACTGCAGACTGCCTTTTGGCTATCCATGGTCTCGAAATATCCTGTCAACTAAAAATATATCTTGCAAAATATACAGTTAACCGGAACGTAATGCTAAAGTAAACATGCTAAATAGCACATGTAACAACCAGAAATTTAAAAACAATTACAACATAAAATATCTTCATAATTTGTATAGGTGCAAGGCCTTATCCTGGTATAGGGACACGTGATGTTATAAAACAATTACGAGAAGGATACCGAATGCCCATGCCCAAACATTGCGTCAAGGACATGTAAGTTCACAAAATAGTACATGTTGATTGAAACATGTTTATTTGAGTGTTTTGAAAAGCTATACAATAGCAGTGATCAATAGTAGTAAAGTAACCAGTTGTAGCCTTAGATGTCGGTTAACACTAAGTCTACGACGGAGGTGATCGTGGTGAAAAGATAGATACATGTAAGGCCCAGATAGTCAACAAACATGTAAACATTCTTTTTATATCAAGGCCTAGAAGAGGTTTGAAGGATTTTAACTGTTGCTTGCAATAATTGTTTTTGGATTTTTCTATACGAGTTTGGTTAATCGAAAGAATGTTCGATCCCGATAACTCTTAAATGATTAAGTCCGTGTCATGGTTGATTAAAGTTGATGGCGACCTAGTAGTTTTCTTCTAGACGTTTGCACTTAATATCAGGGCGGTGGTAGGGTGTACTACATGTGCCAATTTTTTTTTTTTTGCCAATTTTATTTTATTTTGGCCATTTTTTATTTTTGACATTTTTTTTTTTTATTTCTGCCATTTTTTTTCTTCTTCTTTTTCCACTAATCCGTAGAAAAAATCATTGTTGTCACAAATCCGTTGGCAATTTTTTTTCTTCACTTATTTAATGGCAAAATTAATTATATCACGTTAATGGTGGAACAATTGATAGTGTTTTAATTGGAAACATTGTTTGGCCACGTTGGTTTCCCTCATGTTATTGACGTACTTTTTCGTAACCTAGCGATGGATTGTAACACGCGTTAGGGTATAAGACTAGGGTAAGGGTTAAGGTTTAGGTTTAAGGCTTAGGGATAGGGCCAAAACTAGGGGTCCTTTTGCTAGGTTACGAATAAAATACGTCTGTCGCCGGGCATTGTGCGCGGCGCGAGGTACTGGTTTGATTTACGTTTCTGCTGCTTTTCGCTTAGTCGACTGTGTAAACCTTGTATACTTTCACTGTCACATATCCGAACAACACCCTCTGATACTTCATATCCGAGAACCGACCAAATACAAGGTCTACTGGCATTGGATTTACCAAAGAACTGCGCTGTAAGAACACTAGGGATTACTAGGGACGGTGATTTTTATGCGTCACGATAGTATCACACCCCTTCATAACGCACTAATATTGAATTTGCTGCCTGTACATCTAGAAACACGTGAAGGTGATATTTCTGTGGCTGTGTAAGAGTTTCTAGTAATATCGTAAAAAAAATGATCAAATTATGTGTATCTGTTCGGACGTATAAAGGTTTTTTTTATTACACGATATTGAAAGATAGGACATAGCATGGAAATATTCACATATGCGGAAATGTAGCTGTATCTCTGAGGAATTTTTTTTGGGCGAAGACCAATGTTAAAGATTACTCCTAAAGTGTGATTTTAGTCCAAACTGGCGTCTATACAGTGCGAGAAAATTGACATTTTTAATTTATCAAAGTTTTTTTGGATGGAGCACAGTGTAACAGTATACGGAGGTCGAAAGGTCAAATGCAAGTAGACAGTGTATTGGTCGGTTCTCGGATGTGAGTTTTTATCGCAAGGCGAAGTATCAGAGGGTGTTGTTCGATTGTGTGAAAGTAAAATACACGGGATACGAAGCCGACTACTTTTCGCTATGCTCCATTTTCCGCGCGGTACACTGTTGCATGGTTGTACATTCTATGTAATGTTTCCTTCTCACCAGCACCTCAATGGAAGGCTTAGTGTAAGCCGAAAGCTAAGGCTAACAATGGTTGGGTATTTTTCTAGTTTTACATTGAAAAGCTTTACATACATTTCACAGCTTTGAATAGTCATTGTTTACACAATCAGGAAGAGGGTAGGCATAGGATACGAATAACGTCTACGGCCATGTGTTTTGAACTCACCACCCAAAAAGGGTGGTGGCGTTGCATTTTTGGTGACGAATCATCCATCTCTCTCTATTAACTCAACAACTAAATGTGGTAGAGCTATGGTTGAGGTGTCATGTGAAAGCCTATTTATCCAGCTACATTGTGTTAATAAATCAGGTATTTCTATAAATGTTTGGCTGAGATATGATTGATTATGTTGTGAAAGTCAGGGGTGGTGGCGGTGGCGGCGGCGGCGGTGGCGGCGGCGCTGTGTGCAATCTCTATGGGAAATATAGAAAATGTTCCCAATTCTACGTTCAATTTACTATAACTCCTCATCCCTGTACGGTACAAAAATGATTTTGATCTCATTTTATAGATTTTTTTATATTCTATAAGAATCTGTTTCAACAAATGTGACAACTATTGTTCAACAATTGTAATCATGAATCGATTGCGTTGTCCTTGGCTTTTTCCCTATTCGCTACACAGTGAACTTGCCCTAATTCATCGGTTTTACATACATGACTATAACAAAAGAAATATTTAACCGATGATAGCAAAATTATACATTTTTGGAAAGCTCTCAAATAGGGGAATTCAGAAATTACGTTTAAATCAGCATAGGGTGCATACCAAAAAAATATATACTTGTAAACTCTAATAAATATGAAATTTAAACGTTTGTGCTCATTTACTTCTCGATATAGTATATTTCAACATGTTTACCATTAACAACTATTATGTTCTGATGGGTAATTGCATGAGGAACTTAAATATGCACAGTAAAATTATGATTGGGATAGGTACAAAATTATTATTGAGCTTAAATCAAAATATGAAAGAAATCTATATTTTTTGAACATTCTTAATCACAACATGTTACCATTAAGTCTTATATTTAGATTCCTTGTGAGATTAACGTTCAGAAAATATATACTTTTTATGGGGTAGAAGAAATAGTTATTGCGATATGCTAATTCGAATCTCAGGTGGTGTAAAATGTAAAAATCTGAACATGCAACGGTAAGGGTGGCGAGTTCAAGACACACGGCCCTACTGGTTAAGCCGACTACTTTTCGCTATGCTCCATTTTCCGCGCGGTACACTGTTGCATGGTTGTACATTCTATGTAATGTTTCCTTCTCACCAGCACCTCAATGGAAGGCTTAGTGTAAGCCGAAAGCTAAGGCTAACAATGGTTGGGTATTTTTCTAGTTTTACATTGAAAAGCTTTACATACATTTCACAGCTTTGAATAGTCATTGTTTACACAATCAGGAAGAGGGTAGGCATAGGATACGAATAACGTCTACGGCCATGTGTTTTGAACTCACCACCCAAAAAGGGTGGTGGCGTTGCATTTTTGGTGACGAATCATCCATCTCTCTCTATTAACTCAACAACTAAATGTGGTAGAGCTATGGTTGAGGTGTCATGTGAAAGCCTATTTATCCAGCTACATTGTGTTAATAAATCAGGTATTTCTATAAATGTTTGGCTGAGATATGATTGATTATGTTGTGAAAGTCAGGGGTGGTGGCGGTGGCGGCGGCGGCGGTGGCGGCGGCGCTGTGTGCAATCTCTATGGGAAATATAGAAAATGTTCCCAATTCTACGTTCAATTTACTATAACTCCTCATCCCTGTACGGTACAAAAATGATTTTGATCTCATTTTATAGATTTTTTTATATTCTATAAGAATCTGTTTCAACAAATGTGACAACTATTGTTCAACAATTGTAATCATGAATCGATTGCGTTGTCCTTGGCTTTTTCCCTATTCGCTACACAGTGAACTTGCCCTAATTCATCGGTTTTACATACATGACTATAACAAAAGAAATATTTAACCGATGATAGCAAAATTATACATTTTTGGAAAGCTCTCAAATAGGGGAATTCAGAAATTACGTTTAAATCAGCATAGGGTGCATACCAAAAAAATATATACTTGTAAACTCTAATAAATATGAAATTTAAACGTTTGTGCTCATTTACTTCTCGATATAGTATATTTCAACATGTTTACCATTAACAACTATTATGTTCTGATGGGTAATTGCATGAGGAACTTAAATATGCACAGTAAAATTATGATTGGGATAGGTACAAAATTATTATTGAGCTTAAATCAAAATATGAAAGAAATCTATATTTTTTGAACATTCTTAATCACAACATGTTACCATTAAGTCTTATATTTAGATTCCTTGTGAGATTAACGTTCAGAAAATATATACTTTTTATGGGGTAGAAGAAATAGTTATTGCGATATGCTAATTCGAATCTCAGGTGGTGTAAAATGTAAAAATCTGAACATGCAACGGTAAGGGTGGCGAGTTCAAGACACACGGCCCTACTGGTTACTTACAGAGCTTGGTAATGCTCCTGCGAATTCCTTATGTACACAAGCACTTATCTCTACGCGGATGGTACATTGGACTTATAACTATAAAACACCAACAACTGTTTTATCGCGAACTATTAAATACTACCACCATAAACATAAAGTGAACAATTATTAAGATGCCTTAACACTATTTTCACTGCTATATAGATATGCTGACAAAGCGTCGACTAAAGGTTGCCGATGTCATGACTTAGCGAGGCCTATTGCTTGAGATTCTAAGGCTTTTCGTAACTGATTGTATTTATACTGCTTGCAAATTAATTTGCTAACTTTGGTAAAAAGTTCACGGCGTGTCTCGAGTCTATGAACGCTTTGGACGTTTGGAGTTTGTAATCTGTCAAATGCATACACCGATTTGAATCCGTTCGAAATCGATTAATTCTAATCCCCCTTTGTTTTTAAATGTGTTTCACAGATATGATATAATGTTATCCTGTTGGGCTTCTGATCCAAAGGAGAGACCAACATTCACTGAGATCAGTCAGCAATTGGATAAAATCCTTGAATTGGAATCTGTAAGTATCATGTTAGAATAATTCAATTTTGCACGGCAGTATTCGCAACTGTGACTTTTATGTCCTGAAAACACGAATGTGCACACTCGGTCACAATATATCAGAGGCTCGTATGTTTTAATGGACCAAACCGTCAAGCGACGTAGTCGACACAAAAATATGCTTGAAATTCGTTGCCAACAGATTTTAAGGTACTTGTATTTGTTACAAAAGCAAAAGTTATCATAAATATGAACGTTTCGTCAGTAAAAATCATTCATTGCATAACATTTCTAACTAATCAGTCCATGCGAATGGCCAGATCTGGAAATCGGGTTATATTTCCAAATCTGGAGATGCAGTGATACATTAATGTTGCAGGTAGTTATTTTTGTAAATTGCCAAAAGGCTTCTATTGTGTGGATACTTCATTTTTGCGATTCGAAACATTACAAAACTATCATTATAAATATACTGCCATTGTATTAGGTAATTATTTTCGCGAATTTACGCACGAGCAATTTTTGCGAAATTTAATAATTCACGAAATTAGCTATTTTCTGCCAACGTTATACACCTATCAGTTGTAAGACGCACTATACGACCCCCGGGAGTGGTGCGTCACTTTACCGAGGTGCGTCAACTTTTCATGTACCATGACGCAGCCTGTGTCAAAAAAACGTCGGACCATTGCCATCCAAATACGCACCCTCAGTCAACTATCAGCCCATTCGCACCCATGTAAAGTGACGGACCTTTACGCACCCTCCGTCATTTTTTTGACGGACCAAAGGCTGCCACTGACGTACCCTCCGTCAAGAATTATTGGTAAACGACGCACCCACGACGCACCTCTCCCGGGGGTCGTATAGTGCGTCTTACAACTGATAGGTGTATTATTATAAGAAATAACAAACTCATTCTTGATAAATCATGTTTAAAACATAATTTACAAAATAATCACCGTGGCGTTTAGTTTTTGATTGGGGCATTTTAAAAATAACGGAATGAATCGACTAGTTAATCAATTTAATTAAGCATTAATTAGTGGATATATTGTTGTCGGGTAATTATTATTGCTATTTTGTAGCTATGCATAATTCATTTTTTTAATTAAAAAAGTACAATTTATTGCTGAAATAATAATCAAGTTTGAAGTTTTTTGAATCTGACCATCATGTGCTAAGCATTGATTTCCAGATCAAATAATCGACTTTCAGAAAAAGCACATTTCCAGATTTGGTCATTTGCCTGGACTAATGACTGAATGAACTCCATGTAACAAAAGCATATATTATGTTATTGCCCTGTTACACCTACGGCGCTCAAGCCATGGATTGCACTGCGCTGAAAATTATCTTTCTCTATGTTCCCCTTCATTTGTTTCCAATTTCTGTTCATGGTCTAAAACCTTTTAATAAAATGAAACATAATAAAAAATAAAAAGGTGTAATAATTCATTAGGCAAACTGTGTTCATAATTATCTTTCTTGTTAGGATTACTTGATACTTGATGACATAGAAGAAGCTCTGTATGACGATATAGCAGTCCATGAAGAAGTGGTTTGAACAGCAAGTATGTAATTCCTGCATCTTTAACATGTGTATGTTTGGATGAAATCTGGAATAGTTTGGGATGCAGATTTAATAACAACTCTAAGAGACCAGGTCTACCTTGTACAAACTGTAGGTGTAGTTAGTTTATTTAAATGGGTGAGTGTATATCGTACATTTCATAACTCAACATGAACCGGTAATGGAACTTTAACAAGTCTAATTTTTATATATAAAAGCTATACGAGGTATGAACTAAAAAAGTACAAAAGATTCATAATACATGCAGATAACTGATAATAGTGTCAAGTTAAAATACAGATTGGTGAACTGGTGTCATTCACAAGGTGCATGTTTACGTTCTGATTTTGTTACAAGCTATAGTATAATTAAAGCTGTATGTTCTGATCAATTTCCTTGGCCTATTTCTTTTTTCACATCAATATATTTTGATATCAGAAGAATCCATATTTTGCTCATTATGTCTGCAAATTCTTAGGAGCCAGAAATGTTCCATTTATAAATTATAGGCTAAACATGTGGTGAATTACTCTCAAAGGTGGTTATCCACCAGCCAATTTGTGTACTACTCAATGGGCGAATTTCTTGTGACATTGTGCTTCTAAAATAAGAACCATCGAAGTTATGCAACTCAAACTCTGAAATACTGCAATTATAAGGATGCCTGTTATGACCTTTCATGTAAAATAGAAAACATCTAGTTGAAAATCGGGCTAGCAATATGTGTAACATTATAACGTATGGCTCATGCGTATATGTCACTTGTACGTAATAGTTTTACGATAGTCACAACGTCTACTTAAGTAATAGGCAGCCCTGCAATACTAGCCCGTATGGCTTATGCGTATATGTGACTTGTACGTAAGAGTGTTACGGTAGTCGCAACGTCTACTTAAGTAATAGGCAGCCCTGCAATACTAGCCCGTATGGCTTATGCGTATATGTGACTTGTACGTAAGAGTGTTACGATAGACACACAGTCTACTTAAGTAATAGGCATCATGCGTATATGCGTATATGTGACTTGTACGTAATAGTTTTACGATAGCCACAAAGTCTACTTCAGTAATATGCACCCCTGCAATACTAACACGTATGGCTCACACGTACATGTATATGTGAATTGTACTTAAGAGTTTTACGATGGTCACAAAGTCTACTTAAGTAATAAAATATGCATCCCTGTCACACTAGCACGTATGGCTCATGCGTATATGTGACTTGTACGTAATAGTTTTACGATAGTCACAAAGTCTACTTCAGTAATATTCACCCCTGCAATACTAGCCCGTATGGCTTATGCGTATATGTGACTTGTACGTAAGAGTGTTACGATAGACACACAGTCTACTTAAGTAACAGGCATCATGCGTATATGTGTATATGTGACTTGTACGTAATAGTTTTACGATAGTCACAAAGTCTACTTCAGTAATAGGCATCCCTGCAATACTAGCCCGTATAGCTCATGCGTATATGTGACTTGTACGTAATAGTTTCACGATAGACACACAGTCTACTTAAGTAATAGGCAGCCCTGCAACACTAACACGTATGGCTCATGCGTATATGTGACTTGTACGTAAGAGTGTTACGATAGACACACAGTCTACTTAAGTAATAGTCATCATGCGTATATGTGTTTATGCGTATATGTGACGTGTACTTAAGAGTTTTACGATAGTCACAAAGTCTACATCAGTAATAGGCAGCCCTGCAACACGTATGGCTTTTTTTACATTGTATATGTGACTTGTACGCAAAAGTAGTATTTTACATACGTACAAGCACTAAATTAACATTGAGCTAAACCAATAAAATGCAAACATATTTCCAGTATAATTTTAATAATTGACATTAGTCTCAGGTTGATTGTATGTATGATGATGCAACATATTACGTTTAAGTCACCTATACTTATAATTCACTTATACGTTTATGCCATACGCATTAGTCTTACAGTGCTTAGATTTAATTATATTTCGAGTAAGTTAGTGTTGTGTGTTGTCACATATATGCATTTAATAATTGAAACTCGCTGGGCAACCTATGTCGATTTATGTAGGCCTCTACCCATTTAGTGTACATATGTATGTTTTCTAGTCGTTTAGTCTAGTAAATTACACGGAAAGAGACCTGCTCCAACGAAACTGGGATAACGTTTTTTTAAATTTATAACCATGATTTGGATTTAGTTTGATTATATTTCAAGCATTACATTGATGTATTAAACGTACATAATTGATTGTTCTCTTAAATTGTTTTAGCTAATTAATTGCCCTGTATATATAATATTATATCACGATAGGCCTAATTTTAACCATGTCATTATGGCTGGACAAGAATGATGTCATATCATGATATAAAACAAATATTACATGCCTTTTGTTTGTGCAATAGTAAAACTATATCTCTCGGTCCAATTTGGATTATTCCATTACACTCGGCTTCGCCTCGTGCAATGGAAAAATCCAAAGTTGAACTTGTGATATAGTTTTTACTATTACACGCTCAGGCATTCAATATTTGTATACTATCCTACAGTGACTTTTTTAGGTTTTGTGAAAACAGGTAACTATGTTAAGTAATGATTAAAATAAACCAATTAAATATTTAAATAAACCAGTGGTGTTATAAACTCACAACAGTTTAGATATATTAATTTGTATCGTATATTTACACTAAGTTGAAGTTTTTACTATCATATGGTTTGAAATTGATTGTGTGTTATACACCTATCAGTTGTAAGACGCACCCTATGACCCCCGGGAGAGGTGCGTCGTGGGTGCGTCGTTTAGCAAAAAAAATTGACGGAGGGTACGTCAGTGGCAGCCTTTGGTCCGTCAAAAAAATGACGGAGGGTGCGTCAAGGTCCGTCACTTTACATAGGTGCGTCACAGTGTACATCCGTTTACGAACAACAAAATACGACCTTTAAATATACGCTATAGGGCTACTATACCACATAACTCCTTAATACCGCCAACCAGGCTCCACTTTAATACCGCAAACATCACTCCGATATTTTACACCGCATGCTCTAAAATGCCTGAAATCACTCGATCATCAATACAAGAGTTTGGCAAACGAAAAAAACAAGGAACCGCAGTAGACCGAGAACCTTTCATTTTAAGAGAAGTGTCACGTATACAAGCATCTTCATGGTATAATATAGGGGATCAGCATTGCGCTCTTCCGCACAAGCGCAGAACAATCTAAGAACACAGAGGTAGTAGGACAGGCCCCCGGAATTGAATTTGGTCGGGGAAGTGCGACAGGAGATTCAAATAAAAAAACATAGGCCTACCCATTTCTAAAAGGTGATTTTTTGAAAAAACGGTACCCATTTTTAAGGATTTTGCTTCATTTATAGACCCCGTTCGCAAATTATCTGGAAAATAGACCAAAATTTCGCATTCGCGAAAATACACCCATTTATATGATTTTCTTTGTGGAAAACTAGACCCAATCTTCGCAATTCGTGAAAATATACCCATTTGTAAGGATTTTAAAATAGAACCATCTGTAGCAAGTGGGGCAATTTTTTTATTTTTAGAGATTTTCCATCACAAAATCATACCCCATTATGTTTTTTTTTAGCAAAAAGCGACTAAGCGGCACTACATGTAGCGCCACCGCTTAGGCGAGTACCCTCCCACCGCCCCCCCCCCCCCCCCCCCCCCCCCGAAGAAAGGTCACACATAATTTGTCAATCAAGCTCACGGACACAGACATCAAACAACAAAAAGTCGGGTATTAAAAGAGAGAAAAAAAACTGGGAGATATTTGATTTGAACAAAACAAAACACTATTTTTAATAGAGCCCAGCCGCCCGGAAATAAGGCCAAATGGTGTTAAGGGTTATTATTAACAACCCTTAACACCTGGCCTCGAATGTATTTAAAATACATTCGAGGCCAGGCCCAGCTGAGAGAGCCGGGGCATCCCCTGCCAGGCTTTCCACCCTGTCCAGTGGCGGATACACCGTCCGGGGGAGGGGGTGGGGGTTGGCGGGCGCCCCTCGTAAAATTTGACAATATACCTTTTTTTGTGTACCACTGTACCTTTCATGTTGGGGACCTTTTACGATTTGGTACCAATTACAAAACAGTCTTGGTCAGCCCCCCCCCCCCCCCCCCCCCCCCCCCACCCCGTAAATTTTAATCCTGGATCCGCCACTGTTGTCCCCATCACCGAAATCACCGAAATGAAATGACAGTCTCCGATATGACTGGTTATGACCACTCCCTTGATCACAGGCCACAGCCCCCGGTACTCGGATTTGGTTTGGTCGGGGGGGGGGGGGGGGGGGGTTGCCGCTGGAGATTCAAAACCCCTACCCTTTCAGGGTGTTTTTGGAAAAAACGGTACCCATTTTTAGGGGTTTTGCTTCATTTCAGACCCAATTTTCGCTAATTATCGGGAAAATAGACCTAATTTTTGCAAATTTTCGCGAAAATAGACACAAAAATGGCGAAAATAGACCCACTTGTAAAAAGTGACCCCATCATTAGGGATTTCCAGCACAAAATCATACTCTATGTTTAGGGATTTTGTGCCCAAAAAGCTACCCATTAGATAGAGCGGCACGCCCCCGTATACCATCTTAGGCGAGTAACCCCCCCCCCCCCCCCCGGGTCTTGGTCTGAGACTACTCTACCGGGGGAACCACTCGTTATCACCCGTGGCCGTGTTGTCCATGCAATTTTAGTCAAATTTAGGGGGCATCGCATGTGGATCATCAGGGGGGGGGGGGGGGGGGGGGGGGGGCATATCTGACTATAAGTTTTAGTTTACATAAATTCACATCGAGTTTGTAATTTCATTTGGGGGGGGGGCATAACGGTGGGAGGGGGGAGCCCCGGGGGGACTTATCACAATAGCGGTACGTGTGTGTTCCGCCTTTTTAGATGCCTTTTCTCGAAGTATATGGGTGATATTGATGATTAAATTAGAAATGTTTTTGGTATTTTTAAAGTGCTCCCTTCAATCCTTTGATGGTTTATAGAAGGTGTAATTTCCAATCCGAAGTTCAAATGTTTAAATACACTTTCGAGAACCCAATTTTGGTTTTGGTTATACACCGTTCGAGAACCCAATTTTCTACTTACCTTATTGCATAAGCGCAAGCCTACATGTATAACATAAAGGGATGAAGGATGCCCCGCCGCCCACCCCACCCCAGTCCCCCACCCCACCCCCATCTCCTGGTTACGCCACTGAACGGGTCGAAAGCAGAATGGGCAGAATGTTCTCGAAATTGTTTCATCCTCATCCTGACGTTTATGATAATCAGTTAAATATTTTATGAATTTTAGACCAGACCAGTCAGACATAACATTGTGCATATAAAAGTTCTCCTCTTGGTTCCGTCCATGGTCCATCCCGGTCCCGGTCCGGAGTCTATATAATTATTCGAGGGCCAGGGTTGACAACATAGAATAAGGGCAGATCCCCCGTGAATTAAAAGTAGTTTCATTTCCAGTAGTCATCGTGTTTTATCCAGTTATAGTCAACGATATCTGACGACGGGGTGCGTCGTCATGGTCCGTCAGAATCCACCAATGGTGCGTCCAAAAATTGACGGAGGGTGCGTATTTGGAAGGCAATGGTCCGTCGTTTTTTTGACACAGGGTGCGTCATGGTACATGAGAAGTCGACGCACCTCGGTAAAGTGACGCACCACTCCCGGGGGTCATAGGGTGCGTCTTACAACTGATAGGTGTATTAATGTTATATAAAACAATTGTATGCCTTGTGTTTCTGCAATAGTAAAACTAAATCAATTGGGTAATTTGGCCTTGTGATATAGTTTGTACCATCACATTCTTAGGCATGCAGTATTTGTATAATAATATCGTTTATGGTTTATAATTGAATGTCATTTTATTGTTTTAACATTTTATGTTGTACATATTATAATATCATCACATGATGGCACTTCATTATTGCAAAATTATATTTATAATTCAATGTCTGTATCATCTTACAGAACTGTACAAATGTTAATACTATGATAGGATGTTATGATATGAATATTGTTATATCATTAACTTATCATAATCACATGTTTGTAAGATAATTAGACATTCCCCGTAACCAACACCTGGAAGTATAACTTGATAGTCCTCAACGTAATATTAAGCATCACCATGCGTAAAAGTCAATCTTATAAAGTGTACCATTGCAAAAGTGTCCTTGCGTTTTTAAAGCTATGTATCTCAGGTAAACTATCTTGAAGCATAAAACTAAAAACATTTGTGGATAGAGAAGACTTGTAGAATTACTGTGGTACCAGACTAATACAATGACAGCTATCTGTGTTGGCAAGGCACAGATGAAGATTTTCCGAACATCACTTTCATATATAAACGCGTATAATGGTGATACAGTGAAGGGATTGAGAGAGTGAAAGAGGTAGTGAAGATTAAAAAAAGGTTCTCCTCTATGATGATTTCTTGATTTCGGATTGAAATAATCCTTAATATGAATATTAATAATGTTGTGCACAATAAATAAAAGCTGATTTGAAGGGAAACAAAGATCCACATTGATGGAATGTGAGGAACATGCAGCATTTTCTAGCGACGTACTCCCTATCAGTCAAGCACGCTCAACAATGGTGTTGTGAGTTATGTGACCGAGCCTTTCAGCGAGTGTTTTATATAAAGGGCCTTAGAAAAGGGTCAAGTTTGGTATCAAAATAATTCTACTAGTTTTATTTTTTTCAATATGTTTTTATTATTTTTTATTATTTCATATGTTTAAAAACTCTAACCCCTCCATAGCAATTAAGCTCACAGGGGAAAACAATTAGACAAATAAGGTGTATGCCGCCATCGGGAAGTGAAGTCCATGTGATCGTGCATCACGCTAAGCGTATGTTTGGGCCTATATGAACGTGTGCGTGATTATGCAGTGAGATTAGACTGAGAGTTAGACTGGGGAATGGGTCCGATGGCGTAGTGCTTCTGTTGGATTATGTTTGGCTTAGCAGGTTAGAGTTAAGGGAGATACAAAGCTTTAATACAAAATTCCATTAAAATGGAAAAGTGGCGGTCAAAAGGAAATTGCGATATGAGGCAGATAGAAAGAGCAAAAATAACAACATTTGTAAATACGGCGTTTAGTTGCTAAAGTTATGTGGCTGAAGAAGCAATCGCATAGATGATAATTGTGCATTCGTGCATGGCATTACTGGAAAGCAATATAAATTACATTACTGGAAAGCAATATAAATTACAGCCATAGTTTAGCATAAATAAGAATAATAAACAAAATACTGAAACAAATAAACAAAGCAAATAGATATATAAATAAATAAAAATGATTAAATAAATAAATGAAAGGTATCGACACTTTTGGATAGCATTGATTTACTTCAATCTTTATTGATGCTTGAAAGTATCTTAATGCAAACTACTACCTAAGTAACAATCGTATGTCTTACATACAAGTACGCGGGAGCCTTACTGCCATCGTTTGGCCATCTTCACTGAGAAATCGAATACTACTTTAAGCTTGACAGATACATTGTCTTAATCTTTTATACCATAGCAAATGGACCGAGATATTTTATTAGGCAGGTACAGTTTTCCTTTTGTCCATACTTTTTGATTACTCCTTTTATGTATTTCATATTACTATTTCCGTAGGGATAGGATAGAGGTGGGTGGGGTGTGGGGTGGGTATAGCTTCTGTGATTTGTATGTGTCGAGTAACATCAAAGGGGGTTTATGTCTTTACAATAAAATGAAAAAGTGTTATTTTCATGCAAAGTTATGAAACCTTTTATTTGTCATTCTAAACCCCCTTTTCACTATTCACAATTGTACCTTTTTATCAGCTTTAGGGGTAAGAATCATGGGAATATTACTGATTGTAAAATTTGAGACTTTTAAACATGTTTATCAGGGGTCCAATTTAGCACTGTCAGTAATGTGAGTTCAAAAAGTTAATAAGTCCACCCATTATGGTGTTTTTAAAACACGAACCAAAGTAAATAATCAATGTTACTGCACAAAACATCTTTTTTTGTTGCACTTAAAAGTCAAAATATATTAATTCGTTGTCAATTTCCCACTATATTCAATAACTTAAATGGGGAAAATATGTCGTGTTATCTTAAATAATGTTTTCATGCTCTAAGAGAGTCTTGAAACACTGCTTGTAACTTTACAAAATAGAACCAATTTTCCTGTCATTTTTCCTGTTTGTCTACACTATTAGTATCAATGCTAAAAAGGGGGCTAATTCATCCTCACAATTTTCAAATTTCACTGAATTACACTATAATTGCTAGAAATGTAATTTAAATAAATGTTAGTATTACTTGTTTAAGGCATGTATTATTTTGTGCAAGATTTGTCATGAATTAGTAAAATAAAAAACTCTGTCAAAATCGTTGGTGCCAACGTGAGCGCAAGAAGTACGTCAGTCCAAATTCAATACATGGATTAATATTGATCAATAAACATTGTAAGTATTAATTTTGTGTAGAATATAAATTCCAGAGACATAACCTATATACTCACCAAGTAACAGCCAAATTGACCTTTTATGTTGATTCCTATAACATTTTGTAAATTTAAAATCTCAAAATCTCAAATATGGACTTCTTGCGCTTACGTCTTCACATGACTATGTGTATACTTTTGTTATGTGCTTTGTATATAGCGATTATAAAAGTTTAAAAGAAATTAATTACTCAGAATATTGTAATAACAAATCCCATATTATATTATTGTTAAAGGAAAAGTAAAATAAACTACCTATATGACACAGATTCGTTGAAAGTAGTCATCCTTTATATGTATACGCAGTTATTGGTATATGATGATTGCCCAATAATACAATTCCGAGCTAGATTTTAAATAATAAGCTAATTTTTTCGAATATCCTAGTCAATGTTTTGTTCTTATATATGAGGTGACCTATGATGTCATGTATTTACAAATGGGACACCATCTGTTGTTTCCCTTCAGGCAGAATATACAGTAAAGTTAATGAAGACAACATGAAATTTCTTTCTAATGAATTGTAAAACTCATTTAGTTTTTTTGTTTGAGAAATGCGATAGCTTATAGCATTCCTAAGCAAGTTTAAAGACAGTTTTGATAACAATTTGCTGTGACACCACAATCTAGTTAGAAAACCTGATCTGGCCTATGTAAACTATAGGAACTCTTGCCCGGTGTGTTTTGTCTCCAACCAACAGAGGGCGTCCTAAATGTCAACAAATGTCACCTCATCTATATAGCAGCAAAAAAACATTATAATCGACAAGTAATGTTGCTTCTTTATACACAATACCGGAGTCTAAAAGCTCGTTCATGGCAGGGGGCAGGGGGAGATTTTTTCAATTTCTATATCCATTTTTTTTCTTCGGATTCCCCTCTATTTTCTGTTAATACATTTCGGGTTCCCCTAAAAACTGACAACACATTTCAGGTTCCCCCCTAATCGTTTTTAAGGAACATTTTTCACGATAAACTTTGTCATGCATTTTTGAGTGTACATGTACACTCAACAGGCTGTACATTGTTAAAAGGCAACTATTTCATGAGTGGAATTTGCCATATATGTGAAACTTATTTATACAAGTTATAGGATGTCCAAACTGATTTTATTTCAACAATTATACAACTTGTAAGGCAAGTGCAACTGATGTATTAAAGGTAGATGTTCCGATTTTCAACTTGAAGTTTTCTATTCTACATGAAAGGTCATCCTTAAAAAAGTCGTGTTCCAAAGTTTGAGTTGCATAGCTCTAATGGTTCATATTTTAGACGCACAAGATGCTTTGAACTGTACCCATTGAGTAGTACACAAACTATGTCGGTGGTTACCACCATTCGCGGTAATTCAACGTTATTTCATCGGATTTCTCCGTAATTATACCGATTTAGGCCGTCAAATTTCAGTATGATGATGAGAAAAATACGAGCTTTCATATGATATGAAAATCCCCGTATGTTTGAAATAATTCTGTGTTACGAAAATGTGATCGTGTCATCTACCTTTAAAACAGCAAATTCGTATTCATAAATCAGTGGCGTAAGTATGTTTTTAATATTGGAGGGGCGGGGTGGGGGGCAAGAAATTAAAGTGAAGCGACAAAATGTTGTGACAAACTAAATGCGCACGTAGCGTGTGAATTTTTGTTTGACTTTACACTTTATTTTCTCTGATTGAGGTACATTTTGGCTGTAAACAAGCTTGTACTAACACATATCGCATTCTGGAGACAATTTCCATCTGTGTACTTTTGACAATCAAATTCCATGATTCCTCTTGTCAAATGAACCGACAGTGCCAACCTCAACCGACACGACAATCAATATTGGGAGGGGGTCGCCCCTTCGCCTCATCTCTTTACGCCACTGCCATAAATCATAAAATGTGATAGCCCTATTAAACCACTGAAATCTCAAAATGTCTAAAATGAGTGGGGACAACAGGTATAATAGTTTTTGATCAGTTTCATAAAACTATCCGGATAATAAAGCATACAGAATTGCAACCAAAATCACTTTGTGACATCAGAGTAGTTGTTAACTGCCATACGTGATTCGTACTTCAGAAATATGGCGGATTTAAAATTATTGATGAATGCAAACAGACATCTCGCACTTTTGCTAATAAAGGTCTACATTTCTTTTCTACACAAATTTGGCCACTTGTAGAAAATTATGTTTCCCTTTTTTATCTTTCTTTTCTCTTTGATTCTTTCCTCTTTTTTTCCCTCTGACAGTAAAACAAAATTTCACATCCCCCTCATTCCTATTTTTTTGTTCGCGTTCCCCCCTCTTTCTAGACAAATAATTTGGCGTGCCCTTAAATTCACCACCCCCCCCCCCCCCCCCCCCCCCCCCCCCCCGGCGTAATAAAATGCAGCGGTGCAGTAGTATTACATGTACGTCCGCCGCAGTGGTGTGCCAAATATCACCACAATAATCTTAGGCTCCAATAAGCTTGAAATCAAGCTGATGACGCCTCAACTTCGCGATCATGTATGATTAACCGCTATCAAAATCCCAATGTTTTTTTGTTGTCTCTTTCCTTTGTTATCTATTAAATAGCAGTCACACCAAGCAGTCCTGATAGTAAGGTAACCGTTTGGATCAGTGGCGTAACAGCCGGGGGGTGCAGGGGGTGTACAGTGCCCCCCCTGAAGGTGCCCAGCAGGAAATTCAAACCTACCCACCATGAAAAATAGGGGAAGGGAAAAGAGGAAAAGAAGGGGGAAAGGGAAAGAAAAGAGAGAGAGAAAGGAAAAAGTGAGGAAAAAGAATAAGGAAAAGGAGAAAAAAGAGGAAAGAAAGAAAAGAAGAAAGGGAAAGAAAGGAAGAAAGAAAATTTCGCAGTATTGTTGACTGTTGTGCTTTTTGTACTGCGAAATTTTGTTACCGTGCGAAATTTTGTGACCGTGCGATTTCTTTTGACTTTTAAATACAGAGACTGTTAACCCATGGCAGTGCTCATCCAACGACTTGAAATCGTAAAAATATGCTTACGCGAAGGTTGTGAGACAGGATTTCCCTCTGCGTGGTTAGGCAGAGATATGAAATGAATGGGACGAGCTCCCATGTAGGGGGGGGGGGGGGGGGGGGGGGGGGAAACAGTTACCAATTTTCGGGGAAAATGGCCTAATATGTTTACGAGAAACCCATAATTGTCCTCGGCGAAAAACAGCACAATTAATAATTTTAGAATGGCTTAAAAAAGGGGTCATAGGCCTACAGTTATGGGATGAAATGGGATCCTATTAGGCAGAACATACCCGTAACCTCACATCTGCTAAGTATACCCCCACCCCCCTCCGGGACGCGATTTGTTTTTACTAATCAACATTTGAATCATGATTTTTTTTTTTTTTTTTAAAAACCCATTCTATTCAGTGAATTTTGCTTTATTCCGTATTAAAAATAAATAAATACATTTTGCAAATGTTGATTAGTAAAAAAAAAATCGCCTCCGGGACGAGCTTCAGAGAAAAACAAGAGCATCGTAGTGTTTCACGATTTTACATTCACCATAATCTCAATTATGACTCAGTGGTCGGCATTGAGGACACACAGGACAGATTCGACAACTAACTGCGGACAATGAATAGCATGCCAACAAGTCCGCGCCCAAAGCCAATGGACAAACAACATGGATGAAATATACCAAAACCCAGAAGACATTAATACCACCGATCAGAGGAATGTGAGTATTCCGCAACCATACATCAATAGCGGATCAGAAAAACTGACATACATCCATATTAGAGGACCCCGGGTGAGAATTTAGTACTAGCGCCATCCCCACCATGACCCAACCTGCCCCCCCCCCCCCCCCCCGGTCAGTGGGCCCCTAAACTCCCTCCAAATTTGGCACAGTAAGACCGTGTGAAGGTTAGAGAAATCATTTTATATTTATTTTGGTCCATACAACAGTTCAGATGGGGTGTCTACATTTCTACAGGGTGAGTCAAAAAGAAGTTTACCCGGATTGGTGATGTTTAAAAATTAAAAAAATGACACCCAAGAGTTAAGTAAAGCATAAAGTAATATTATGAAAATTGATTTTATAAGTTGAGTGGCGAAAAATGGGGGTTTTACAGGGCATTCGGTGCGTTACATAAGTTGAGCGCCCCTGGATTTTACATTATACTTGTGACGGAAATGCATTCAACCTGCACTTGATAATGATTATTATTCATAAACATAGTTATACATTCTTATTGTGCAATATACCTGGCATAGAACCTTGAAATGGAATGCTAATAATAACCTGTACAAGAATTCAATAATAGGAAATAACGTGTAGCACTGCAAGCAGTTTAGCAGCCAGAAATATCTTTGCTTTAATCCAGAAATGATTTGGTTTCATAAAATAAAAGGTGAGTGTTCTGAATAAAATGAGTGAACCAGTTTAAGGTAAACCAGAATTAAGATTATGAAGGATCTAAACAGATTACATTAAGATTGTATGCACACATCATGGAATAATTGCATAACAATATAAACGCCTATCACACAATATAAAGAATGTTTGGAATGTCAAACACATGTGTATTATCACAAAAAGTGGCCTCAATCATGAGACTTGGTATGGGGTATGAATAATTTTGGACAGGCATAACAACACAATTTTTGTTCAATTCTATTGTTATGCAAAAAATGTTGAGGCCAAATATATTGATTTGTTCTTGCAAACGAACTGTCTTTAGCCCGCGGTCGTGCACAGAACTGATCGGGTGCGAAGCGAGGTAACAGCCGCTGCGCCAACACGCTCCCCCTATATGTATTTTTTGTTGTTGAGATTTTGGGGGCTTAAAAGGGTTAAAACTTAATGGGGCCCCATATCGAAGCTATAGGGGCCAGATTTTTCAAACCTTGTCAGCATGAATATTTCATCAAGTATATTATACTAAACCATAAAAGAAGAAAAAATCCGACAACCTTCAAGTTCTACCCATTGTCTGATTTTCTCAGGCACGCACTCTTTAAAATACATGTTTTGTATCCATTATATTTGTTTACTGTGAAGCAGAAAAGCTGACGTTAAAGGGGCACGAAGTAGTGTTGAATAGGCCTATTGCACTGGTAGGATTTGGCTCTATTTCAGTTTGTCTAATTGAGCTATCATAAATATGTTCATGAAGTGTGAAATTTGGGTTGGATTTTGGATTTCATGTAATTCACACGGAAGGGGGGGGGGGGGGGGGCATTGATAGTAGTGGAGGAATATGTGGCCAATATGTTTACATTTTACACCGGGGATGGGTCACTCATAGGCCTATATCCACTCGAGTTGGCTTTTATTTCAGTTTGTCTAAAATGAGCATATATCAAAGCTTGAGACCTAGAGCCTCTTGGTGTGGCAACATGTTACACGGTGAGGAGGTTTCGGAAGGGTTGTGGCCTTTAGTGACAGGTTAAAGAAAATAGGAGGTTGGGGTCAGCAATTTGATGACTATTTGCTCCAAATACGACCATAAGTTTAAAATTAACATTATAACAGCTGGCTTTTGGTGTCAGCTACGACAGGATCTTTGGTAAAGGCTAAGTAAAGTTCGGGGGGGGGGGGGGGGGGGGGGTGGGGGGGGGGCTACACACCACCTGCGGACTAAAGTAAATCTATCACCAATATGTCAGTATTTAACCAAATATTTTCAAAAAAAATACTAACATTAAATTAAAGATATAGAAGTCCTGAAAAATTATACGCGAGGGGACGAGAAACTGATTTTTTTACTTGGCCTAATAGGCAACAAGTGGGTTCTCTATGTAAAATGTCATAGATTGGAGGTTCTACAATTGTTGTCATTTGGGTGACGAGCTAAAATACTGCTTTCAACATGACTGTTTTCGGCGTGTAGCATTTGAGTGAGTGCCCTCTGGTTTCACATGACACTTTTTATGAAAATGCATTCAACTTTAATTTAGATTACTCACAATATTATTTTAATACGGTATTATTATTTAGTATACCTGGCATACAGAAACGGTGACTTGGTTCGTGCTAAAATGGTGTTTTTAATGGCATTCGTTGTGTAGCATATAATGTATATGATTAATGAAAATGCAATCAACTTGAACTTTAGATTACTCACAATATATTTTATCGCGATTACGTGTTTATACCTGGCATAGAAACGGTGATATGGTTCATCAGACAACAAGAGGAAATAAAGCCAAAAATCGTATATACCTCAATAATAGGACACATACTATGTACAAGGCAGTACTAAGTAAGTTATTTTACCTGCCTGGATTGATTTTGACTTTACAACATTAAAATGTGGAGTGTTTTGTAACTGAAGAGTGAACCACTAAAGGTAAGCCTTATTTGTTATCCAAGTTAAGAATATGATGTATTTAAACCGTTTATTCGATTAGCCAATTAAAATTATACATTGGATTTACATAGTGGTCTTCTCCGTTGACACAAAGTGCTGTGAATATGCTGTGACTGCACACTGCAAGAAAACGTGTTGTAATAAATGTATACAGGGTGTCTCAAAAAAACCGTGCACGTGTTTACCCAACTTATTGACCATGAACTTCTGGAATTTGGTGTAACAATTGTATACAAATTGATAGACTAAATGCTTAGCTTTCATATGCCGTTTATTTCATCTGATTTGGTTTTGTCAATCTTGAGATATGACCAATTAACTAAAGCTACCTAAAATCAACTTTGTGCCACTTTACAGTTTGCTATGAATAGAAAGGGTTACTCTGGAGAGGAGGTGGTGTGGGGTTGGTTGTTACCACGTCTAAAAAAACAATCCGAAATGCAGAGTATGCTTATTTGGGTACCGTGGTATAGCTAGAGGTTCCCTCTATCTATACATACCAAAACAAGTACATGTGTATAAGGATAAGAAAAGTCATGCAGATTTGTTTCTATTTCTTTTTTAAAAGGTTTTTATTAGGTTAACATTATTGTTAATATATAAGTACCTCCTGAATTCTATGCATTTATAAAACATCAGTATAACAATTAACAAACTAATCCCTGTTAGTCACAAATGAAAAATAATTAATTAATTAACATAAATTCTTGGAAAACTGTGAACATCGTGTGCATCCTTTTGGTACCATAATAATGTAGGCTTATATGAAAGATACCGTGACCATGATTTAAGAAACAGCGTAAAATGTGGGTCTAAATTATCAATCAATTAAATTTAAAAAATCAATCAATCAACTATTAAAAGCAAATTAAACAAAATAAAATACCTTCCCGAGATTTGAACCGGGCCACCAGAACTCAAAGCCCAATAGCTAACCGCTACACTAGACGGGCTTGATCTGTTATTGCGTGTCAATTATATACTACTTATAAAAGTCATGTACAGGAATCATGGTGATTCACTCTCAACGGATCACCATCACAAATCATCTGATTTTGTCATTATTATGAAATGCAAAATTGTTTTTTCAATGGATTAGTGTTTATTGAACTTATTTTAAACTTATAGGCTATTTATGGGAAGAAATGAGTCGCATCATATGTATGTTTCAACGGTTCATCGTGTTGAAATAATAAATATATGACACTATAGATTTATTTTATTTCATCAATGGTGAACCGTTCGAAAGTAGGTATGCAGTGATTCCTATTTTCTTTAAAATGGTCTATAAGACGGGTTTTTGTCCACTAATCAACTATCCATGGAAAAACCAGTTCGGCATTTCGTAATAATGACACATTTCATCATTTGTCACGGTGAACCGTTGAAAATGAATCACCATTGCGCAATGGCAATACACGTGCACTGATCACGTAAAAGTCAGTTACATCGTGCATAAACCGTTTGGTGTAACGGTTCTGCCGTGAGACTTGCACGCATTTGCCCTGGGTTCGATTCCATGTCCAAACTTCTGTTTAATAAATGATCTTCATTTATTTCATTTTCTTAATATGTCTATCGATCATAATTTCCATCATTGTTTTTGATCACCACTATCATTATGTCATCTATATATTTGTTGAATGATAATAACGTTCTTGATTTTGTTAATGCTTTGCTGTATTTAACACTTTCCACGCGGCTATTATTTTTACCATACACAAAACAGATTTTTCAGAAACCTTCCCCAACTTTCAAAGTCTATCACAAGGGTTACTGAACCAATACTAGGAATGTTTTTACTTATGTTAATGCATTTGTCAAGGTGATTCCAAATATGGTGATGAAATTCAATAATCTTGACATTTTTGAAACAATTGGTGACATTTTGGAATGTCGTCTGCAGTTGCCTGCCGCGTGGAAAGTATATTAATCATGTCATTCAACAATCATTGCTGATTTACTCGCTCTTTAAAAAGATATAGGGGTATTATTACGGTGTACGCATGGCTTGACAACTTTGGTTTATTGTCAAAACATGCATCACACTTTTGTGATACCTTTATAAGTTCAAAAAGACTGAATTATACACATATATTTAGGCACTTTATTAGGTTCAACTTTTTCATATTTTTTGTCAACTCTGAAATAACATGTTTTTACGTATATGCTACGTTAGTGACCGATCCCTAAATTACTTGATGCATATGTGTCAATTTCGGGAAATATTAACACTATTCCTGTGAATTAATGGGCGAAATCTGATCACAATCCGACATTTCGTTTGAAAGATATAGCCAAAAGACTGATTTCAGATTGTGAATTTAGCATTTCGCTCAGACAATCAAGGAAAAAAAGGTTGGCACACTTTGTCCCAATTAAGGAAAAAAGTGCCCCTCTCCCACGAGGCAATGTTGATCCGAGCCACATGTCATCAGAAGCTTTGGCAGCTCTCTCAACATTGATTGATGGGGGTGGGGAAGGATGAGAGAGAGAGAGGGAGACCTCTGCGTGCTATTAAAGAGTGCTATGTCCCAAGTCGGTTCTCTATTGTGAGGGATAGTTGTATTAAATTGTGTCAAGTGTGCCAACTATTATTTTCCTTGATTGTAGGTTAATTCTATCGACAGCTCTATGCTGAATTGGTATTGAAAATGTACAAATGAAGGATGTATGGCACAAACTAAGAACAGATAACTTACACAATTCATTTCACTAACGTCTTTGCTTGGTTACATTTGTAATAATTACTTTGGTCGACAAGGACAAAATCTCTTTTTGTGCAAGCCTATACATTACATTTTGTTGTACGGCTCCGAAACATGAACTATCAGCAGGAAATTTGAAGACAGAATCAATGGATGTTACACTCAACTGTTACGTAGAATATTTGACATCAGTTGGAGGGATCACATCCCAAACAGCGTGGTATATGGCGATATCATCAATAATCAGGCAGCGCCGTTTATGTTTCGCTGGCCACTGCATGCGAACAACCAACCAGCCTATCTCCCGTCTAATTTTCTGGACCCTCCAGCACGGACGACCAATGATGATGATGATGATGATACATTACACTATACCCAAGGCGTAGAAATGTCGTAAGATATTCAATAGCTTGTCAATAGCTTTAATATTAGTGATATCATGAATATCTAACTCATAGACAAAACCTTAATAATCCTATATAAGTACTCAGATTAATTACTGATGTGTTGATGCGAGTTATATTTGCTTATTGTTATCTGACTCCTTGTGTTCTAATAATTCATCATTTACAGGTTTTCCTGCTTAGATAACCATGATACCGCCGGGGACAACGAAATCGTTTCTCCCACAATTCATGTTCATAGGAATTTCTTTACTCGGTAAGAAACCATTTTATTCTGTAGAATTCCTTAAAACAATAATTTATTTCAAAATGATATTTAATAGTCCATTTTCTTCAAATTAAGTCAACTTTGGCAATTTGTTTCCCCACACCCAGTTGGTATATCATGCTTTCATTCTTTGCAATGCATTCTATATATATATCAGGGAGTAATATCTGCCAGATGCAAAATTGATATTTACTCTGTTTTGCGTGTGAGTGTAACAATCATAGTAATTCAATAGAAATGACATTTTTTTTCAAAATATCAATTAATATATTTTATTTACATATATTTATATCAAACGTTGTTCATTCTATTAGTCAATTAGTTTGATTTACACATATTTATATCGGAAATGTTGAATTACATAATATGAAAGATCACCTAATACATTTGTTTAAACATGACTAAACATGACTGATAATATATTGTCGAGATTTGGGATTGTATATTTGTAGTAGGGCTTGGAAAGCAGAAACGAAAGAGGTAGTACACTCGTGGATTTCTGTGTAGCAAACAGACTTACTATCACAAACACAATCTTCCAACAACACCCAAGGCGGAAGTACACTTGGATATCACCAAACGGCATCACAAGAAACCAGATTGACTACATCCTCATTAGCAGTAGGTGGAAGTCTTCTATCAAGATAGCAAAAACCCTGCCAGGGGCAGATATAGGTAGTGACCATCGACTTCTGATTGCTGATTTTCGAATCAAGTTGAAGATGACCAAAGGTGCTCCCAAACCCTGCAGATTTGATTTGCAGCATCTTGATGACAAATACAGAGTGGAGACCAGAAATCTGTTTCAAGAACTGATGGTTAGAGATGAGGAAACAACTCCTGATGAACTCTGGCTGGACATCAAAAACTCTATTCTCAGCGCAGCCAAAAAACATGTTCCTAAGAAACATAAGAGAAAGACCACATCATGGCTGTCACATGAAACCATCAACTTAGCAGATGAAAGACGCCAATTGAAGGAAGCTGGTCTGCAAGGCAGTAACCTATACAGAAGACTTACAAGTGAGGTTCAATTGAATTCTAGGAGAGATAAAAATAAGCATATCCGACAGCAATGCCAAGAACTTGAGGATCACAGTTTTCACAAAAACAGCAGAGAGCTCTTTAGATGTATAAAAAACATCACCTCAAAAACGACAACTAGATTGGCTATCATCAGGAAAGGTCTTGACTGAGAGTGACGAAATCAAGGATCGTTGGAAAAACTACTGTGAAAATCTGTATGCGTCCCAAGAAGAGACAAATGGCTCACAGGAGTCTCCCCCGCCTCCACTAGGTGAAGATGAGCCTGATATTCTTCTGTCTGAGGTCCAGGAAGCCATCAAGAAGTTAAAAAGTCAAAAGGCACCTGGTCTAGATGATATTCCAAGTGAGCTCCTGAAGCAAGCTGATGATTCTGTAGCAGTTATTATGCAAAAGCTGTGCAATACTGTGTGGAAGTCAAGAGTATGGCCAGAGGATTGGAAGAGATCAGTTTTCCTAACACTTCCAAAGAAAGGGGATGCTAGCGAGTGTAAAAACCATCGTACTATCGCTCTGATACCACATGCAAGCAAAATCCTGCTGCACATCATCAACGAACGTCTCAGACCTCATCTTGAACGTGAACTTCCTGCTGAGCAAGCCGGTTTCCGGAAAGGCCGCGGCACAAGAGATCAGATAGCCAATGTACGTCACATAATGGAAAAATGTTTTGAATTCCAAAGGGAGCTCTTCATGTGCTTCATAGACTACGCTAAGGCCTTTGATTGTGTGAGATATTCCGCATTGTGGACAGCACTGCAAGAAATGGGAATCCCTTACCACCTCGTCCACCTAATTCGCAATCTGTATGATGGTCAAGCTGCCTGTGTGCGCACTGAGAAAGGAAATAGTGACTGGTTTGCTCTAGGTCAGGGAGTCCGTCAAGGGTGCATACTTTCACCAGCACTCTTCAACCTTTATGCAGAGTCTATAATGAGACGTGCATTGGATGATTGGCCAGGGGGGTTATCAGTAGGTGGATACCAAATACACAATCTACGTTATGCCGATGACACCACCCTGTTTGCAACAAATATGGAAGAGATGGCGGAACTCCTGAAGAAAGTCAAAGGTGGAGAGTGAGCAGCTTGGCCTACGTCTAAATGTCAGCAAGACCAAGATCATGTCCATAGGCACAGATGGTGTTGGAGAGCCTCTCATAATTGATGGTAATGAGGTGGAATCGGTCTCAAAATTCAACTTCCTTGGATCCCTGATCACCAAAGAGGGTGGTTGCAGCAAAGAGATTATACACCGTTTAGCAATGGCCAGATCAGCAATGATCAACCTAAGCAAGATCTGGGCTGACAGAGGAATAACCAGAGCAACAAAAACCAGGCTAGTCTAAGCCCTTGTATTTCCAATTGCCATGTATGCATGTGAGACGTGGACCCTAACCAAAGCTGACAAAAACAGAATAGCTGCTTTCGAGATGTGGTGTTGGAGGCGTATGCTTCGTATCGTATGGACAATGAGAAGGACCAATGCCAGTATTATTGAAGAAATAGGGGTGTCTAAACGACTTCTTCATGCTATCAACACCCAAATGCTGAGCTACTTCGGCCATATCTCACGTCGCAAGGGTAACAACCTAGAGAAGATGATCATGCAAGGCATGATTGAAGGGAAGCGCAAGAGAGGCAGACCTCGTTCCCGGTGGATTGACCAAATCAAATTGATTACTGGACACCCTCTCCGTGATTGTTACTCCTTTGCTGAAAATCGTTATTTGTGGCGTAGTATCTGTAAGGTCACGAGCTGTCAGTCATGACAGGACCGAACCAACCAACCAATTTGTAGAAGTTATTAGGAAGAAATTGGTAAGTGGTTTTATAGGCCCTACATCTGTGTCAACACTAAAGTCATGGTTAATCCCTAAGATAATCCGGTGCCATTGATGGGGGTATCTTCTTTTGAGCATCAATCCTCTATTGTTGTAGTTAAGTGCAATTATCACCATTTGTTAGCTGTTGTCTGGCAGACCTTCCACTTGACTGTTGTTGGGGTTTTTCTCTTGTATTAATTGTAAGTCTGTTCCTTCATTATGATTGGTTTAAAGATGATAGTGTCATAGGTCCTTAATTTATCTTATCTATATGTTGTATAGGTAACCTTTGACATTATGCTAATTATACAGTGACCATCCTTTTATTTGAACATTGCATGTAGTATTCTGTTAAATATAAACTTGGACTTATACACGTTGTCGAAATATGCTGACCTTGTTACGCTACGCTATACTACCATTAAGTGAGAAGGATGCTTTTGCTGCTATACCAGTTTCCTTTGAATGAATTATAGGCCTACCTATCTGACTTGACAGTGCCTGAGGATATGGAAACAGAAGGTGAGGAGTTAATCAGAGAACTTCAAAATAAAGTGATAATGCTGGAGTTAAAGAATATGCAACTGAAGAGGAACGAGACGAAACCGAACACAGAATGAGACAATTAGAACGGCTGGAGTTAAAGAATCTGCAACTTGAAGAGGAACGAGACGAAAGAGAACACAGAATGAGGCAATTAGAACGACAGCTGGATATGGAGAGAGAGAAACAGCAAGGATGTCAACATGGACTTGAACCAGGCAACAATGATCATGAGACGAAATCAGGTTCAGCACCTGTAATGCCACTACCACAGATGGAAATATTTGATGGAGATAATTGGGAATGTTTTATTAACCAGTTTAATTGCCTATCCGAATGTTGCAAGTGGACAGACCAACAAAAGCTGTTCATGCTGCTCCATCATGTAGAGGGTAACGCCCATCAGTTTGTGTTTGTAAAGAGCGATGGAAGTTGCAGATCATCATTTGACAATCTTGTGACTGCTCTTAGTCAGCGTTTTAATAAATTGTGCAACATATAATTAATGCTGTCTCAACTCAAATGGTAACATAATAATTCAAATTGTGTAGCACATAAATAATAACATAATACTATTATTTTGTGTTTTGTTAATATTTTATTTGTCTTTTTTTTACGCAGGTTCATGTTTAGCAGCAGTAACAGATACAAGCAATGGTAAGATCCTGCTGTAGGTAGGGCTTGAAATAACCAGGGTCAGGTACCGAATTACATGTACCACAAAATTTACTCTGAGGCTATTGTGGTCTATTTAGTCCCTTTACTTTACAACACCAACCCTACCCATCAGCTCTTTAGCAGAGAGATAGAGGTTGCTCAAGGCATTTTAGTGGTGCTGGCTTAATTCAAGAACTATGTGTTGAAGAAGTTTTAACTCTCTGATCCTCTGATCCTAAAACTGGAAACATTGAGAGAATTTTCGCAGAACAAGTGCACAATGTGTTTGCTCCTATCTAGCATTCACTGGGACTGACGTGTGAACCCAATTTCCGATTGAAATCTCTGATAAGATAAGTACCGTAAAAGGGGGTGGATAGGGACAGTTTCAGCACTCTCTAGATTTTTTTTTGTGCACAATGTGTTTGCTCCCATTTGGAATTCACTGGGACTGACGTGTGAACCCAATTTCCGATTGAAATCTCTGATAAGATAAGAACCGTAAAAGGGGGTGGATAGGGACAGTTTCAGCACTCTCTAGATTGTTTTTTGTTGTTGTGCACAATGTGTTTGCTCCCATTTGGCATTCACTGGGACTGACGTGTGAACCCAATTTCCGATTGAAATCTCTGATAAGATAAGTACCGTAAAAGGGGGTGGATAGGGACAGTTTCAGCACTCTCTAGATTTTTTTTTGTTGTGCACAATGTGTTTGCTCCCATTTGGCATTCACTGGGACTGACGTGTGAACCCAATTTCCGATTGAAATCTCTGATAAGATATGTACCGTAAAACGGGGTAGATATGGACAGTTGGGACAGTTTCAGCACTCTCTAGATTCTTTTTTTTTGTGTGCACAATGTGTTTGCTCCCATTTGGCATTCACTGGGACTGACGTGTGAACCCAATTTCCGATTGAAATCTCTGATAAGATAAGTACCGTAAAAGGGGTGGATAGGGACAGTTTCAGCACTCTCTAGATTGTTTTTTTTTGTTTTTTTTTTTTGTGCACAATGTGTTTGCTCCCATTTGGCATTCACTGGGACTGACGTGTGAACCCAATTTCCGATTGAAATCTCTGATAAGATATGTACCGTAAAGCGGGGTAGATATGGACAGTTGGGACAGTTTCAGCACTCTCTAGATTGTTTGTTTTTTTTGGGTTTTTTGGGTTTTTTTTGTGCACAATGTGTTTGCTCCCATTTGGCATTCACTGGGACTGACGTGTGAACCCAATTTCCGATTGAAATCTCTGATAAGATAAGGTACCGTAAGAGGGGGTGGATAGGGACAGTTTCAGCACTCTCTAGATTTGTTTTTGTTTTTTTGTGCACAATGTGTTTGCTCCCATTTGGCATTCACTGGGACTGACGTGTGAACCCAATTTCCGATTGAAATCTCTGATAAGATAAGTACCGTAAAACGGTTTTATGGGTGAATATGGATAATGAGAGAGTTTTGAAAAACCAAAACAATCACTTTTAAGTAGTTTTTACCACTATAACTATTTATTCAAAATTATTTGTTAACAATATTTCTTAGACGTGTCAGTTAACAAGGAAAAAAATACTTTCCTGATTTAGGTAAAGAGTTATTTAGGTGATTGAAGATCATAAATGTGTTATTCTTTGAATTGAGCTTTATATTCTAATTGATATGTAACAATTCAGTATCAAATGTTCATCTTTTCTACCAATATTGAAATAAATATTATGTGTCATTAAATGTGAAAAATACTAATGAACAAAATAGCCCCTCATCTCTCGGAATGTTAACATGAAGTATATCTGGCACACTTTGGGAGTTGGTTTATGACAAATTAAAGTTATAGCATCAGTTTTAAAAATAAATATGAACATTTTTGATCAACAATGGCAAAATAACAACTCAAAAATTGAAGCTTTCAATCAACCGTTCATATAACTGGGTCAATAGGGACATATACACTTATCCAGACCACAGTTGTTTTCTTGTACCCAAATTAGTCAAACTTTTGAGATGATATTATGTCCACATAATAAGCCTTTAATCTGATCTTTCAAAATAATAAATATTTGGAATGGTTATAATATTTTCATTAAAAACCTTGGTGTCCCTATTGACCCCAGATTTTACAAATTTGAAGGAAAAAATGCAAAAAAGCTTAAAATCAAAAATCTTTTAAGAATTTCTCAAGGAATATGTTGGAGAACCTTAAAAACTAGGTCCTGGTGCATTTCCAGCTTATTTGCTCAAAGTATGAAGTTAGGAGCAGGAAAGTTTTGACCACACCATTTTGTCAGTGTTTTTTTCGGACACCTTTATTTTTGATACCCTGGGCTCCACATTTAACATCAACAGGACGATGTCCTGAACAATATTATATTGCTCTTTACACATTTAGAAGAAAAAAGAAATAGTATACATCAAATACCAAAAAATTGACATTTCAACAACTTTTCCCATTTTTTTCCCTATTCATCCCATGTCCCTATTCACCCGTTTTACGGTACAGTTTGTTTATTTTAGGACTGAATGACATAATGAACGAATTGTTGATGATAATACTGAATACTAAAACGCATAATTATAATTTATTAATCTCCATTCAGCATTCACGGTGACTGGATGTCCTCTTGGACCAATAGTATATGAATTATCAAGTGGTGACTTTGCTGCTGCTGCTGATGTGGAAACATGGACTGCACCAACTGCTACGACATTATCTGGTTCAATTGATGCAATGTATTCAACAGTATTTGATACTCAGACATTGTATAATCTAGACCAGGATAACACCATCACATACATCTGGATGAATACAGCTGGTAATCAGGCATTATGTCAATTTATGGTTAGAGTTCAGCGTCCAGGCAGTAAGTACAAGTGCAATGATACCCATGTTGTGAGGTTTCAAGGTCGGAAGTTCTATAGTGACCGCAGTATGATCATCAATCTGTCACAAAATAATTTATCCATAAAGTCCAATGACTGGAATATGCATGAATGTCATATCCAACTTTAAGCAGAAACAGTATATGGGCCATTCCACAAAAATGGGACCACTTGGGTTTTTATCATTCTTTGATCCGGGAATTCTTACTGCAAGTATATATCACAAATGTTTATTAATATTATCGTAAAACTCTATGAGTTCTACTCAGAACACCATGGTTTGCCATACTTTAAATTACATTATGAGGTTCGTATTTGTACTGAAAGGCCCTTAAAACCACCAAAACACTGTTTCCACTGCTCGATGTCTCAATTTTATGCTGCTGAATTTAATTCTCAATTCAAGTTTTTGTAATATTTTGGTACGAGTAAATGTAGCAAACGTATCAAACCAAAATATAAAGGCATTTAGTTCTGCCTACATTAATCTTAACGTGCACTTTTAATATCAAATGAACTTTCCACGAAATGTGTGTAATTTCCGATATTCGCAAAGTTAGCGTTCCAACATAAAGTAAATGTACTAAATTTGCAATCGTTTATGAACCATCCCCTGGCAAACCCACCACGCTATTAAAATTATATCACCTTGAAAGTCTCTGGCGCATCATTTGGGCTATAAAAAATGTTGAAGTTCAGTATTTCAAACGAATGTTTTAAGCTGGTGAACTCCGTGATCGATATTTCTCGGTAAAGTAGGTATTCTGTTACCGTATAAAAGGTAATATATTATAGGTCCAATGTTTTTCTCACCATTTGTGTCGAAACAAATTAGAAATGCAACCATATGGCTTGCAGAAGGTCCGAAAAGGGATGAAAACGTAAAAGGCGTTATCGTGAACGGCGTTATCCTGTAAAGTGTTATCACCCTAATTTGAAGAAAATATTGCAAGAGCACAATCTTTCTTCTTTGGAAAATCTTTGAGAAGTTTAGATACAGCAGCGAAGCATTGAAAACAGTGAGTTTGCTTCTTCTTTTGTGTTCTATATAACGCATTTCACTTTGTGAACCAAACGGTTTCTTCTAGAATATGCTGTAAGTGTAAATATATGGCTCATAGTCCACATATATGAGTGTTTACTACCGCGCTACACATAGCCAAATCGCTCTATTTAGCAAGTATTGAGCATGTGTTTTCGTCAGGCTTATTTCGCGTGTGAATGTCAGGATAACCATGGATAATGCTGTTCACAGGGATAACGGAATTTACCCTAAAATGTCCATATCAATCAAAAAAGAGAACAACTTCACAATATGCGATGCAGTGTGCATGTACTTTAATACAATAGTTAATGTAATGGTACATACCCCTTTAAACGAAAATGCAAGCTATATAAAACATTTAAAGTGAAAATTAAATATTTGACCACTGTTTGACGATCAATATTGGGAAATTCAGCCCAAATGTATGGTTTAAATCATTTTTTCGTATTAAAATTGATAAAATAAATGAAGTTTCTGCAACACCTACATGATTTATGTCAGTTTCAATTGTTTTATCTTTGTATCAATCCCATAACTGGCATACACGTGAACGGTGTTATCCAAGAATAATACCATTAAAATAGCATAATTATATAGGGTGTATCAAAAAAATTTAGGACACTTTTTGATGATGGTTTAAATCCTTGTTAAGTCACTGAAGCATGACCAATTTTTATTTCAATGTAAAGTACAACCGATAAAGATAAAATCCTGAAGAGATGAGAACAATCCATCATTAATTAAGGAAATTGTGACCTATTAGGCAAGCCAATCTATTTTGTAGTATGTGCAATGGTCATTCACACAGTAACAGTAGAGTAACATGAACGCGCACTCTATTTATGCCAATATCATAGTAATGAACCATCTACAGTGGGTTCGAGAACTTTTTTGATTTGCACAGAATATGAATGCATCTGATTTGTGGATTATTTAGACAGTATTGATTTGGGCCAGAATTAAATGGATTACCAAACTAATCTTTGCTATTGACTGATTATTATTGTCTATGTTTATAATTATTGTAACGTATTGCAACGTGAACCATGTTATTTACTGGTCTATACATGTAAATCCCATTGTACAAACCAGTAAATGACATGGTTTACGCAAATTATGATAGTTTTCTTATTTTTCATCGGATTGATCTCATATTTTCAGGATATCATAATAATTAATTGGGCTTTACATTGAGACTAATTGGGTCATGGTACAATTATTATAACAAGTATTACA